>JAVQJD010083987.1:0-15706 GCA_036023655.1 Nannoperca australis | reverse complement strand
ACTTACAAAAAGCTGTGTAGATTGCGCCTTATAGGAGCTCTGTGTGTGTGTGTGTGTATGTGTGTGTGTGTGTGTGTGTGTGTGTGTGTGTGTGTGTGTGTGTGTGTGTGTGTGTGTGTGTGTGTGTGTGTGAGTATCTGCATGCATTTCTTTTTCTTGCTTCTCTTGTGCACCCTCCGCACAGCATCTCCCCACTTTTATCTCCTCTCTAACCGTGTTCATCAGCCATGCCTCTCTCTTTTTTTTTTACATTCTTTCCAACTCTTCACCCACCATCCCTCCATCTCGACGTCTGTCCTCCTTCCCTCCGACCTCTTTCATAACTTGCGTAGGTGAGGCCGGCTGAAAACCGATAAGGACACCCTCAGGGAGCTGCGGTAATGAAGTAGAGAATGAGTGAGGAAAAAAGAGATAGGCCTGATTCAAAGAGAGGTTTTTCAACAGTGGTAGTCATGGCACAATAAGGTCCATGCAGTGATGAAGTGGTAAAAACAATACTGGTTATAATGCAACCTTCAGGTGGCGTTTCATTACTCGTTGCAATATTTAAAACTCGGCTGAAAAGAGAGAAAATCACTCGTGCAGCTGAAGGCAATTTAAATTCAGGGCAGCACTCCACCGCAAACAATAAAAACTATACTATACATAACTATATAGAGAGGTGTACTGAAGGTAAATACATTGAATGGATATAGCAGAAAGAAAAACAACCTTAAATAGTGAAACAAACAGGACCTGATTTCAGAAGAAATTACATTTTTATAATAATATAATATTAAAAAAATACCATTATAGAAATATGTGGGAATGTTTCTTTTCCTTGACAAAATACAACTTTTAATATTGTCGTTGGTTAGCAATGCAGTTTCTGTTGGTAAAGTCAACAGAAAAATCCCAAACAAAACACGTCACACATCAGTAGTTAGAATTAAACAGTAAGTAAGTAACAGTAAACTTAAATACTGTTGAAGACTGCATAGACTTCCATCTGACTACACAGCATATTACATAAAAATCTAGTAATGCTCAAGATGTCATGTATGTAAGTTTTAACTGTAAAGAAATGCAGGCAAAGAGCAGCATTTAAGGTTTGTGTCAGTCAAAAGGTGGATAGACTTTGTTCAGCACACAAAATGTTTAACTGGATTTTGGAAGGTTTACCCCCCATTGTGTCCCTTAATGCACAGTTGTGTGCTACACTTCCATTCAAACACAAACTCACTTCAGTAAAGGATCAACAGTCCAAAAGCAATATGCCACACAAAGCTTTTCCTTAATGACAGCTAATGACACTAATGCATCACTGTAGCAATCTGAGGAAAAGGATGTTTGACTCTTCAAGAGCATCAAAATAAGTACATTTCTAAATAAAATAGCAAATCAGTCACCAGCGAGGATTTGCTAATTGTCTCTTTGTTTAAAGCAGCAAACAACTTTTTATAAAAGAAAGAAAAGTCAGGAAAAACTGAGAGAAAGACAGCTTAGAGCCGGTAGAGAGGCTGGCCTTGAGCAATCCCTTTGTCCATTGAGACTGAGCAGCAGGAGGGTTGAGGAGAGAAAAAATCCCCTTTGAAAAGGATGGAAATGAGAGCGTCTTTCAACATTCATCCAATGCTTCATGTCTGAAGTCTAAATCGACCTTGAATGCCCGTCACGTCACACACTGACCAGATCACATAACAAGAAAGCAGACAATCCAGACAGCAAGTAGGCAATAAAGGAAGACAATTACCTACAAGGAGCTATCGTGAAAAATCATAAACTGAAGTGTTCACAGAGTAGACCCACAAAACCCCTGGTAACAAAGACCATACGTTGAGTTGTACTGATCCAAAGCTTCAAAATTCATGAGTGGGGTATTTTCAGACATATGTTATGTTATAGAACTTTTACATCTTTTAAGCTTGTGTTAACCACACACCTGATTTCAGGCATCTAACCAAGAAAACCCATTCAAGAAACCCATTGGTTTTGAGGCGAGGGAATCGGAAATGAAAGAATGCTAACTCATTCTTAGGACTCATTCCTGCGGCACTCTATAGAGACCTCTCAGAACACTACAAACCTGCTTATCTGCACCATAAAAGAATTGTATCCACAAAAGGAAATAAAAGGAATCATCCCAAATGAACCAAAACCATTACAGCTAGATAAAGACTTGGAAGTTTACATGTCCCTTGGAATCAAAGCACACTTTCTAGAGCCACGGGTTTTGGCTAATGTGTAACTGTCACTCATTCAGAGTGCAGAAAATCACTAAACTGAGTTGACATGTGGGTTTACAAAAAATTTATAATACAGCATCAAGTTAATCACTGGAATGTAGTGAGCATCGCAGATTGACAAAGTAAGAGGATTTACAAGAGGGATTTTTAGAGCTGTTTGAAATGGACGTTTCAGCACATAAGTGATTCTGCAGCTTGTTCCAACCCAGGGCACACTTTTAAGAATTTCTTCTTCTTAATGAAATTTTAGATGCAAGCTCAAAGCATGTTCATGACCTATTTTGTGTACTGACCTCTGGTTTATGAAACTCTGCAGCAAGACATGTTTTCATGTGTGTACTGCTCAGAAACTAGACGTCTGTTTTAATTATAGCGGGGATTATTATGAATCAGAGGGTGTGTAGCTTTGTGTGTCTCTGCGTGTGTGTGTGCGTGCGTGTGTGTGTGTGTGTGCGTGCGTGTGTGTGTGTGTGTGTGTGTGTGGTATTATTCATGCATGGACCCTGGGGACTCCTCTGGAACAGGAAGATGCTTTGATCAGCCCAAGGCAACATGGAAAGAGAAATTGTGGATTATGTTGGAGAGGGTAGAATTGGAAAAACACACACAAAGACACACGCACTAGATACTTAGGTCTCGGTTCGCCTTGGTCTATTATCAGTTATTGTTTTATTATCAGAAAACAATAACAGTTGGATCTCTTTGATTGCCGCTCTTTCTCTCTCTCTTTCTTTCTCTCTCTCATATTGTACATATCCACCTTCCATACACACTGCAAATTAAAAAATAAAGGCACGCTCATAAAAATAAAAAAAAACAGAAAATGTGTGATGGACTTTGAAGATTGTGTTGACAGGATGGGACACAAATAGCCCAGCTAGACATTTCTACACAACAGTACAGATGGATACGAGGAGATTGCTTGGAGGCAACAAACTGCCGCTGGGGACCCAGTAAGCCCGTATGAATGATAGCCAAATGTATTTACTTAGTGTACAGCATTATAGGCTCAAGGGCATTTAAGTATATACTGGAAAATAATAAAACATTTTCAGAGTATCTGAGTGTAAGTACACTATGAAGGGATAATTGGGGAACCTGTGCGTTGCTGAAATCCAATCTGTTGTTTATAGTTTCTGCAATTTACTTTTGCTCTGTTAAAACTCGCAATTATGTCCTTTATTGCTATTAGTTTTGTCCCAAGAGACGATCCCTCTCCCAGCTGACAGAAACATGAAACACCAATTTAGAGTAAGATCTTGTTAGGCTTTTCTGTTCCGAAGCTGTTTTTAGATAAACAGCAGATGGTTAAAAACTTCAGCCATGGATTTGGATCATGTAAAAGTCCATCATTTAACTGCAAGCCTGCCTTTATATTAATCCCAGGACCTTTAAAGCTCATTAACTAACGCGTTGCATGTTCTCTGTAGTGAACCCTTAAAAGTGTTGGTAAAGATGTACAAACTTTAGAGAGAGCTAGGATGGCTCATTCAGTCTTTATGCTAAGCTAATTGCTGCTCAGCTCCAACTCCACACTTAATGCACATGCACATGAGAGAAAGCATGAGAGCCGTATTGATTTCCTCATCTTACTCTTTAAAAGATAGTAAATAAGCTTATCTAACAAAATGTTAAAGTATTTCTTTAACCTTGGTTTTTGAGAAAGTACTGCTGTTGTGTCTTCCTCCTACCAAAGGGGGCAGCAGATCAGCAAAACACGTTATGAAATGCACTGAAAAAACATCAAACATCAAAAAACAATCAAATTTCTCTGGCTGCAATACACTGTCCTCATAACAATGAAAGAGGCTTAACCTTCTTTTTCATGACCTGAGTATCAGTTTATTCTTGTTTTGGCCCTGATCCCCCTGTGTGTTGACCCAGAACTTGGCTACTGCAGTACGCAGGTTGCAAACTAAACCTCTTCTCATAATCATAGCCAGTGTTTGTATTTAAAATGAAAATATTTGCAAAAAAAACATTTTATTGATTCAAGTTATTTCTTTGGGAGGCCCAGAATTTGGCCCTGGGCTATTCACAACAGTTAATTTTCATTCATTTAAAGTTGACATTTAACATTCTTTTGAGATGACCCTGCCTTATAAGTGCTCCAGGCACAGAATCATTGTAATTGGTACAAACATTAATGAAACTTATTGTAGGTGTTTAATTAGCTAGTTTATGTATTAAAGCCTCAGGCCATTTATTTGTACAGTATATTCCCTGTTGTCCCCGTGCCCCAGTACAAAGCAGGACAGCTGGTTGCTCTGAATTTGCATTTTCTTCATTAAAAATGTCTGTAATAAATGTCAACACTGAAGGTATACTGTACAATGTGACCATGAGCAAACAACACAGATGGTGGAGAAACATGCACATAACACATAAGCTCAAATCAACCTTCATCTTGAGTTTCACTCTCTGTAGTCTGTGGCAGCAGTGGACCGAACCTGCTAACTGTATTACACATAGAAACATGTTATAAAAAAGAATATTTGTGCATATATTTATGTGCGTACTTAAACATGTTCTTGTGTGATACATTTCTTACTGACATTTAAACAAAAGTATATGAGAAAGTGAGCAAACAAAGTGAAATCTCAAATACTTGAGTTTAACTAAAGTAAAAACACAGAAAACCAGCAATGAGAACATCATTATTGCAACTCTCACTCTCACAAGCCTCACTTCATGCTTCTCATAAACCATTAAACGATTAGCTTGTTACTGGTGTGAAATGTTTTTTTGTTTTGGCATGGTGCATGTCAGCTGCCTGTGTTTCATGCTAGATATATCCACAAAGTCAAGATGGCATCTTTGTATATTGATAGAGTGGGGAGGTGTTTCTGCTCTGTTCTGTCTATAAAATGTGTGTTTGTAAACTCCAGGAGTCTGAACCCCCACAGCGCAACAAATTGTTTACCTGATACAGATTCCTTACACTTCCACTAACAAAATTTAAGGCTCCCATGACACTTTTAAATGGCCTCTCTGTGATATTTTTTTATGTTTGTAGACTGTGTCTGGCATAGTTTGCGTGGCTTTTTAAACATAATGATCAGAACTTGAACCTTAAAGCTTTGGCCTCTGCATATCTGATCACAGACTTTATATACACCGTGACTCTCTGACTCTCTCCTCAGTGGAGACGCCGGTGCTAGCCTCTCTGGTGACTAGGATGAAAGTTTTAATAAGATTCAGAATGGTAAATAAATAAAAAAATACTTCTGTCACCGGAAGCAGCTGTCACAGCAGGTGTGAGAAACAGACACAGAACTACACTCAGATTTTCAATATTTTCTCTGCAGGCGTTAAAAAGTATCTTAGAGAGTGTGGAGACATCAGAGGGGAATTTCCTGCCGGTTCAGATCATCTGTGTCAAAATCATCCATTCTTTTCCTTCCACCTTTGTCAGCACACATCCGATACAGTGTGTTTTTGCACATCTCAGAGGAGTCATGAAGGTTTTGTGGGTGTGAAAGCCTTTGCTTTAAGGTGACAGGAGCAGCATCTGTGTGGACAGGAAAGCTCCCTTCTGAAGCTCTTCCTGATATCTCGCTTGTATCTCTGTGTCTCTGTACTGCTGCAGATAATCCTTCACTCCTTTCAACTCTCTTCTCAAGGTTTCAGTTGGCAACCTCTGGGCTCAGCGGGCTTTGGTCATAAAGGATATCAAACAGTGACACAGAGAAGGCCGCGTTTCCATTTCCAGGCAGATGCTTCTTGTTAACCGTGCGCTCCGTGGCACCGTCTCTCAGAGCAGAGAAAGCCTCCATCTTAATGATTGGCTTTGACACTGTCAACGCCACACTACCATGTTTGTGACCTTTCACTGTCAGATTCCACACTCACTTTCGTTGAATGGCCCTGGATAGTATGTACAGGGTGTGCATGAGCCCATAAAAGCTGACAGACGCCACAGAGGACACCGCCATCACTAGCAACAAACAGGACACATACGGCCTTGTCGTTCAACTCCAGCACTCAGTTTTGACTGGGTTTCCTGGGTTCTGGGGCAAATAAACGCAGTTTTATTTATTAGTTACTATCATTTTTATATAATTTCTGCTCTGAAACTTTGTGTTTTGTTATAACTCAACTTTGACCAAAATTGTTGTTACTGTGATTCGCCTTTGGGCGTCAGTACAGGTAACATCTGTACAACGGGAATATTGGCTGTTTGGGGAAAATAACACAAACAGTTATATATAGAAGTCAGTTATACACAACTGCATAATATACATTTCTACAGAATCTACATTTATATGTTTTTCTTAAAATCCATTAAGACCCTCCCTGTTTATGTACATGTAATTTCTTAAAGGTAATGCAATGGACACTTTCATCTCAATTTATTGACTACACTTACACTGACATTCACTTTAATTCAATAATTCAGCACATTGGATTGACACTTCTTTCAGCACGTTCATTTTAAATGCTACTTAAACTTCTTTCAGTATTTGTACATCAACTTCCTTCAATATGCGAAGTATAGTTATCAGCTTTGGTAGTATGGGGACAACAGCATCAAAAGAAAATCTGTGGTATTGCCTTTTCCTATAATGCAGTGCACTTTCCTTATCATTTGCTGTTAGATCACTGGAGAAAATGGCCCGTCTGTGATTGGCAGCCTTGGAAGCAGCTGCCTGACAGGCCTTGTTCAGGGAACAAAAGGCCCCATTTTCTATCTTGTTTGTTAACAACTTGTAAGTTATTTGCAATTTACATTCAGTTCAAATTTGCTTGTACAGTACTGTAACTTAATTTTACTAATTATCTTAGCAAAAAGAAGTGCAGTGCTGATTTACATAAAATGTCTTATCACAACATGGTGACACTTATAGCACCAAAGATTCAGAGAAAAGTTGTCTTCTTTTTGCAGAAAATGGGTTTAGACTGATGAGGAAAAAACAATATTGGTGTGTCGTTCCTCCCTAAGAGACAAAGCCAGCCACCCGAGACATTCATTTTCTATCACATTATCCTTCACATTCACTACGCTTCGCTCCTAGCCCTTCGCTGTCCCGGGAGAGACAGAGGCGGGAAATAATCAGAAGAGAGCTGCAGAGCTGATGCCACACAAGAAACATCGAACTCCAGATTCCCTTTATATGCACCTAGCTGATCTTTTCAGAGTGGTGGCTGTAATCCCAATGTGTATTTTCCCGCTGCGGAAGTTTTCTCACTGTCTTTGCAGTCTTTGACATGCTTGGCACTATCTTCTTGTTTTCTCATTTGCCTGAGGACTGAGTCATTCCCTCTGGACACATACATCTCAATGTTTTAAGTTAAGTTTTTGTTTTCTTTTGATGCTGTTCTGAGTTTTACTTTGTCAATCCTTCGTTAAATTTATAACAGCCCTTCATTACCGTTGCTGACTTCTCCTGTTGTATGATTATTTCCCCTGAATACTATTTTCAAATCCTTAACAAAAAGTCACAGTTACTTTTATTTAAATAAGGACTGCATTTAAATTTCCAACTCATCAACAGAAGACTCCTGTTCATTTTGTCTGTCAATCAAAACTTTACTGTCTGGTAGCTTATTTTTTACCATACCAGGTTATTTATTAGCATAATGGGAACATATGTTGTTACACACATATGTTGAACATATGTGGTTACACTGATCCAAGAATGATAAATAGACTGCACTTATAGAGTGCTTTTCTACCTTAACAATATGCCTCTCATTCACCTATTCACACATCGGGTGAGACATGAGGTAAAGTTGCTGCATGAGGCGAAATGGACATGCAAGTGTTCTGAAAACAACAGGAAGTTAGTTATTGTAGTTTGGCCCATTAATTTGGCCCATTTATCAACACGTTTAGCAATTAGAGAAGCAATTAAGTTAGGCTTCTTAAGCTATTTCTCAATCAAATCTGAACACAGAGACATGAGACTTCTTTTTAATTCAGCGTAGCTTACACATTCTGGGGATCTCATTATATCCATCAGCCATGTAGTCATTGTGAATTAACATCCATGAATCCGCTTAAAAAAGACATTAGCTCTTGCCAGATTTTTGTTTTGTTTTCTCTAGTATCAAAGTCCAGTGACGTTGTGTGAACAGCCCTGAATACATTGCAAACAGGAACTACTAATTGCTAATTTGACACACTTTTAATGATGCCAATTTATCAAAATGTAAGTTTTATAAAGGCAAAAAACATGCCCATGCCCATACCCACAGAGTCAGTGTTTGAAAATCTCTGCTTTGTGCATTAAAGTAGTCCCTTACCTCTACGCACAACACTTCGAGCAAGAAATGGTTGCTACAGCCCTGGGCCTCCCCGTTTTTATCAACAATGCATAGAACAGTTTGAGGCAAACAAAATATTAGCTACCAACAGTAGCTTGTCCCATGAATAGATCTATTTGCGTTCTTCAATAATCATTCAATCCCAAAGAGGTCCAGGTAAGGGGTGTAGTTGTTTTCATGTGAGTCAACAAATGCATCAGCAAAGTCCTCCTCTGACAAACTGACATTGGTTTAAATTGCAACATCATGAAGAAATCCTGTCACGACCTCAACAGCACAGCAGGCGGTGGTGTTCAGCTGTAGGCAGACTTGCTGAGAAAGCTAAACTGGTGCCTCAAAACACCGGTTGCGCTGTCCACCCTGCAGCTTATTTGATCCTCTCCCCTTAGTATGTGTGTGAAAATTAAATTGGCTTGTTTAACCACTTTGTATTTGGCCATTACCAAACCTGTGCTCTCCAATTCAAAATTGGCCCCGACAGAGAACGTGTGATGGTGGCTGAATGACTGTAAATAACATGGGTAACAATGGTGAAATTCTCTGGCAGCTGTAGGGATGATTTTCACTGAGCAACACAGGAAACAGTGTGCTATCTATCAAAAAATGTTGGCTACTGGATACCCACCTCCAGTCTCCCCTCTGCTGCTGCAGGAACGGTGATATTGTTGGCCAACAGGCAAAGGTTTTACTGCTGTAACAGGTGTGGAAACAGAACATTGGGATCCAGGCAACAACCTGGCACTTCAAGGAAGCTCCCTGTGGCACAGCAGCACAGAGCAGCTGGCTATCTTACATGCCTCCAGGCGTAGTTGCACCTTGCTTCCCCCACAAGAGGTCATTCTTATGATCCAAAGACAGCAACTCGAAGATTTTGGCACAGAGGATGTGGTACTGGTAATTAGATGGCTTAATCACAGTCGCTGTCATTTAAAGAGATCGTTGCAACCATTAGACTTAATATGAATTTCCAGAAACACTTCATCTTTGCAAGGCAGCCATTGTTGAATAGGACTTCTTTATCATAGCAACTGTTAATTAACAAGAGCAACACTCTAAGGTTCAGTGACTGTGCAGACGTCCAGATACACAAATCAATATTTGTATATTAACAAATGGTCAAATTACTTCATTACTACATGTAATGTGAAAGGCTGCCACTCATAGAGATGGATTTGTGTTTTTGTGTCTTTCAGTTCATTATTTTGATTTTATGGCCAGAAACCTTTCTGCTTTGATTCAAATCTCATCAACTTCCTTTTCAGCCACAGCATACAGCAGTTTTCGGCAAACAGCTTCATAAGTGATTATCCTAAAGATATTTATTTTATGCTGTTTGAATTCTGTTACGTATAAGAACAATAAAAATGAATTGTCCTGCATGTTTAAGAATATGTCTAACAGTAGCAGAGGGCTTTCTGAGATGATCTGGGAAGCTCATTTCCTACAAGCATTTTCATGTGCCTTCAATAATGTTAGATATGCTGTGTCTATTTATTTGGGTTTTGTCCACATTAAATGTATGTGTGTGAATAAATACATTACAACGCTTGTCTGTGCCTTCAGTTGCTAACCAGGCTCATGGCGTGTTTACTTTGCACAAGGTACTGTATGTAAATGGAAGATGTATAAAGGATAGACTATAAGGGAAAGGACCAAAGTGAATAGCTTTCATGTCCACTGAAAAACAATTTTTATCTTACAAACGAATCTGGCAACTAATGTGATACTATGATCCTAAAAAAAACAACAAAGGATTCATGAAGGGCCTAAATAATGTAAAAACAGCTGTCATACTGTATACCTATGGTATAGGTGAAGGATTCAGGAAAACACTGCAGCAAGGTTTTATGACGCATGGTGGAAGTCTTAAGTGGTAAATAGAAAAAAATAATAATTCTTAATCTGTACGTTTAGAGAATTTACCGCTCCCTAAGCCCTTCTCTCCATAGTTACTGTTGCTATGCCTGTCAAGCTTCCCATTCTGCACAGGACATAATGCAGCTGACAATTACTACAGTTTGTACACAACGGTTTATCACGATTTAACGCTCAAACGTTTTTGTAATTTTTACAACAATGTGTTCTCCATTTCAGACAGAAGTAAACAAACACATTTTGTTTTGCCATCTGAAATGACAAATTTAGCTTTAGATATTATCAACTGTGAGCTGTAAGCTCATTAAGCTAACGTTGCTTATTAGATCAAGAAATTTTAAAAGCAATTGCGAAACAGTGAATGAATAGCATTGGATAAAACACACCACATTAAATGCTAAACAGGTTGTCAATGTCGTTACATCTCTCACTTCTAACACTTGGACCAGTAAAAGCTACAACAACACTGGCTAAACATCTATTAAACCATTCTCTGACCCAGATTTCATTCCCAGTGACCTATAGTTTATACAAACAATAAAGAATTATTTTCATACTAAAACTGATACTGTCACACACTTAGTGATGAAAAAAAGCCCAGATAAAAAGACAAACAGAGCAGAGACCCAACTGATAAAGATATAATACATCACTATGCAAAATACGGTGGGAAAAAATAGTGATTTGTCTTTAGTTGTATTTTACTCTTAATCCCTCACAGATAGCCCCATCCTCCATCTTTTGAAAATTCAAGTGGAATCAAGAGTGTCTGGAAATTCCAGAACTTTTAACGGTGAATATTGATTCTTATCTGACTGAGCAACCCTTACCAGACCTTATCTACATTTGAACATAACATGTAAAAACTAAAAGCCCTGTGAACGTTGCTTGTCATCTCTTGTCATCTCTCCATAGTCACACGCACATACACACATAAACACAGCATGTGGCACCCTGTAGCTTCATCTGACCATGAGCTGTGGGCTCCATAATGATTACAGCCACCTCCTTTGAAGAGACCTTTCAGTACAGGCGCAGAGAGGCTGATCCGTCCGCCATGACACACATGATACTGAGGCCACTTAGAGCAAATCACAAAGTCAGTCAGACTGAAAGAGAAGAAGCCCAATCACCTGTGTGCTGTTGATTGATTGAGAGGGATTGTGTGTGTGTGTGTGTGTGTGTGTGTGTGTGTCAGTGCAGAGATGTGATGGGTGCGCTAAGTGCTGGTGCTTTGGTGTCTATGGACAGTTGAATACACACTGATCTGTACGTGCTAGGAGGTCTGAAAATAGTTATAATAGCTGCTACTTTTTTTCTCTCTGACTCACACACAAACACAATGTATTTCATGTCATCTCGAGCTGCGGAAAAGCTTTTTAACTGCAGTGATGCCCGATGAAGGAAGGAACAAAAGCCACTGAAGTATGAAAAATCACTTGAGCTCAGAATTGTCCTCCATCTACCCTTGATGCCCTGCTCCTTCCTGTCCATTTAAGGTCTCCTAGACCTTGGAGGCTGAACTGTAGATTATCTAACTACATCTACGCTATACTTTCTATGCATTCTAGTAAAAAAAATTCTAGTCTAAAAAACTGCTGTAAACTAAGACATCAACTGGAACTGGGTCACTGTTCTACCTTTCCGCAGCAGTATCTTTGTCTTACAGAATAAAAGTGAATGTGGTGTTTTTTAATCTTTTCATTTCAACATTCACCAGTTTGTCCTCTGTACTGCCTAGTAGCCTTCTTTTTTTCATTGTATCAGCTGAGGTTTCTGTTTCAAAATGCTGATGCAGGTGTACGCGCATAGATGTGTGCCTCGCAAGATGACTGTATTTTATATGATGTGCAGAAGTGCCCCAGTTTACTTAAACATAGTTAACAGAACAAACGCTGACTCGGTGCTGGAAGAGCACTTTGCAGAGAGTCTTAGCAGGCTGCTTTGATGTTGAATCAAGGTGGCCCAGTGTCAACACAAGGAAATCTTGTGAAGGAAAGCCTTTTATTGTTTCCTTTGCTCTGTAAACACAACATATTTTAAGGCTGCCTCCACGTGATGAGGTATTGTACATTATAACGGAAACTGTTGCTGCTATAGAAATATACAGCATAGTCGCACTATGGAGCGATGTTTTTACAAGTGAAAATCTCGAAGATGGGCCAGATGCTCCTCAGATCTTCACTGCGCCATTAATAAACTACAACACTATACCACACAAGTCTGTTCAGGAAGAGACTGACTACATAGTGTACACATCTTCGCTTTTATATCCTTCTTCTGCTCCTTCTTTTGTGGAGCCTCAAGCATGGTAACACCTGCTGACCTTGATTTGACTGACAGATCATTTCTCACTTCTCAGACACCATTAGTTGGGTTTTTTATTTGAATTCCCTTGCAGTCAGTAAATAATCGTGTCTTTACCTAAGTCATTTCCATTCCCCTGGGGCAGGACATCCTTAGATCTTTAAACAATAGTGTCCGCCTCAGCCATCCAGTTTTGTTTTTTTAAACGAGGTATTCTAAGAAGTTTCCACTGTCTTGTGGACAGTCTGTCGAAAGCATCAATCATGTACCTGGAGCAAGACTCGTCCTTGCTGACCCTATGTTGCTCATTCCTCTGATTATGATTAACTTGTGACCCTGTGCTCAGTACATACAGCTTGTGAGCCTATATTTTCCCGGACTTGGCCTTTCACACTTTAAAATCAATTCATTACCAGTGATTCGACTATATTTATTATGCACACAAGGGCACACATGTACGCACGTGAGCAAAGTGATGCACGGTCCTGCTAACGGTGTTGTGCTATTACACACTGATTGACAGTTGGTGGCAGTAACGCTGGCGGTGAAGAAGAAGTCTTAGCTAGTAAGGATGCATGTAAACCAAATGTTTCATGAGGAAAGATTCATTCATGCATTCAGCGTGTTTCTTCACGCATAGTTTTTTGGTGAGAAACACTGAATGAAAACATCACTTTTGTTTGTTTACAAGAAAATTCCACCGAGCACTTTTTACTAAAAAGTCACAGAAAAAAACTTGTTATCTAAAGTACTATTAAAAGTCAATAGCTATCTTTACCACTTCTTGAGCTCACTTTGGTACACAGTGGTTCTCTCTGTTTTCAGCAAGGGGTTGTCAGATGTTGGAGTATTTTTGTCTTACTTATTATAGTTTTATAATCCCTCCACAAACTAAATCACTTCAGGATGCAGACAGGTGCACAGCTGGGGTCCTTGGAGGGACACTTTACTCCTCTTGCACTTAGCTACTCTCTTCTCCCTTTTTCATTTTCTATCCCCCAGATTAATCTCTCAATGCAGTTGACGCACAGTCAGAGTGCTATAAATGACTGCGATCCGACACCATAAACTGTGGAGCAGCCATACCACGAACAATAGGAGTCTTAGAAGAATTAATTTAGAAAAAGGGCTTGGTGTGGAGACAGCTAGTCAGACAGATTTAGAGAAAGAGAAAAAAAGACTGACAGACAGCAGAGTTCTGTAAAGCAAAAGGGCTGTGAAGAACTTTGTTGCTTAATGCTGTCTAGCAAGCAGCAAGAGGACAGCATGTTGGCTCGTTAGCAGGCCATCTCGTCTTAAACAGGCTCAACAGTCTGCGGAAACATCAGCAATCATCAGGGTCATTTTGCACCAGTGCACGTCTCATATGATATGAGTGGAACAGTCCTGACGTGTCCTAATGTAATGGAAGGGTCTTCATATATACTAGTGCATCCACGCACTGTTTGCCGCTTTGACTCATCCATCATCCTCTTTGATCTGCACTATGAGTGCATTATTATTATTATTATTATTATTATTATTATTATATTAAGCAAAAAGAAAAACTAAAAGCTCCTCAATTTTTTTGTGTCTTGCCAACTAAGTCACAGTTTGAAGTTTATCAAAGGCTACAAGTTGACGAGCAATGAATAAGAACAGTAATTTTGTTGTTCACCAGCTATGTGTTGACATGTCCCAATAAACAATTTTAACGGACACCGTCTGATCATACAGATTATAATATGAAAGGCAAATATGACAAGGGAAAATTTTAAGTATTCCACAAATTTAGCATTGCACTCCTATAACATTGTTGGACATAGAGAGTTGTATCGATGTAGCAGAACCAGAAATATCGCCTTTTTATTCCACACATTCTTCTTCCTTGTCAAAACTGGCCCCTACATTACCCACATTGCAACTTGACAATGATACTTGATAGTTCAGATGTTCCCTGCTTAAAATTGTTTTACAGTGGACTCCAACAGGGCCAAGGGAAGACAAACACCCAAACAGGTCTACAAGGAGGTGAATATTTTAAGAGATATTACCCCAATAATTCATTATGGACATAAACCTAATATGAAAACACATGTCCACTATCCCACTCCTCCCTTATTCAACTCAGGACATATTTTTCCAAAATGTTCAGTAGGCGGAGACAGGCTCAAACAGTGGGTGTAATTAATCTTTACGTAAACAGAGTAAATCCTCTGCAGTGGAAATTAGTAGGGATGGAAGGCTTGTCACTGCAGCACTACTTAATGATTCCGGCTGATCAGAGGCATGTATTTTACAGAGAAAATCTTGCCAAATGATAAAACTCACTTACATTACATAAATTCACTAGGGAGGGCTGCTAAAGCTTTAATTGTGGTGTTTCATTGAAGTATCAAATTTGCTGTTTTCTTGTACAGTGTCTCTCTTAATTGTGATCAACATGTACCTGTGTTTATGCTACAGCTGGTTGATATTTCTTCTGACAATTTACAGAGGCTGTATTATCAAAACTATTGTGTGTGATCTATTGTTGTTAGTTCCCGTGCAGCTGTTATTGATGTGCTAGAGCTCGCTCTAATAGAGAAACATGTTAATGAGAGTGAAGACATGCTGCAACTCTTGACACACACATGACTACTCACGTATTAAAAACCCCACACAGACATTCATATTAACACCAGACACCCGCACGCACATATTAATTATGTGAACATATAAACAAACATATAACATAACATATAATGAAGATGCAAACAATACTCCCCTTCATCTCAGGAGATGTATTAATAAGAAGAGGTGTTCGTGTTTCTTTGGGGGATGGCGGTGAAATTCTGCACAGCATACTGATGGTGCTACAACACCGTCTGAGTTCTATTGTCACTCAGATGGTGTTATGACCTCAGTCGACGTGCCCCAATAGAAATTCGCCTTTAATTAGAACAGCAACACATTGGTACAGCAGGCGGGGTAACAGGGGAGGAGGGAAAGGTGTGTGTGTGTGTGTGTGTGTGTGTGTGTGTGTGTGTGTGTGTGTGTGTGTGTGTGTATGA
>JAVQJD010083971.1:0-104054 GCA_036023655.1 Nannoperca australis | reverse complement strand
ATATTGGAATTGATAGACATGCATTTTGTAGAAGGAACTCTTCATCACTAGTTTGTAGTTAAATAAATAAAAACATAATAGTGCTTTTAACTTTCTTTAAGAATACAATTATGTGTTTTTTTCCGGATTAAATATTCTATTATTATTATTAGGCAATGTTATAAAACACACGTTACACACATGTTGCGTCACTAGCATGCGCCGAGAGGAGAGTCACTAAAGCAGATTTGGGGAAATAACCTGAGAAGTCGGGAGAGAAAGTCATCATCCAGAATTTAAACGCTGGGGTTTTTGTGATCATCTCAAGTAAAATCGGCATGCGTGTCTAAACTAGACATTAATCCAATCCCTGTGTATTTGGTCTGCGTGTTTATACCATACTATTTTGCTGCGATGTGGTTTAACGTTATCCTACACCGCTAGCAACTGTCAGACTCACATTACAGCCACAAACTGCAGAACACACTGGTGAGTGGAGTTAACGTTGTTAGCAAACACCCCAGCTAGCTAACGGTAGCTGGAAACAAATGAAACCGTATGTGATGTGAGCTACTCCGGGGCCCGAGTCGACCACAAGCCAACCGCCGTAACTCAAAGTTAAAGCCAAGTTAGCGTTTACAGGAACCATGCGTTGAGAGGTAACCTCGTCTCCTGGTCGACAAACCAACAACAGCTCCGTGCTGCGAGATTCTGGCTTTAGTAGGTGGTGGTAAGTTTGTTTACTTCATGACCCTGTTGGCTCCATCGTTTGGATGTGCTAATGTAGCATTTAGTTTGCTTTTACATGTAAACTACGGTCTCAAAATTGTGAAGATCTGTTAGACTGAATACAGCGCTAGCTACCGTCCATTGTCTCTGCTAATCCTCTCATTTAAAGTCACATTTTAGAGTATTTTTTTACCTGGTCGCTTTTGTGGCAGAGCAACTGTACAGCTGTAGCATAGGTATACATGTAGCCTGTTGCTTTAGCACATTTAGTAACAATTTTACGGGTTTTATATTATCTGTGATAAATGTTCAGTCAGTCACTTATATAGGTAATTGTGTAACTAAACATACATGCTGATAGTTGTCTGTCTTAATCTTCTTTTTGCATGCGTGTAAGTTTAGATATACATTACTATGTGTCTATATAAGTGCCTATATAATATGCTAAACACAAAAATCCAATACAAAGATATATTCTATATGAGTATGGGTTACCTATGTGCAAAAATAAAAAATAATTTAAATGTTGTAATTACTTCACTGATTTGCTGAGGCCTGTAAGTTTTTTTTATTTTTATTGATGAACTTGAATTGATTTATTGATTAATTTGAATGCAGCTGGCAAAGTCGGGGCATGTGTTCACTTGCAATCACTGCAAGACACAAGTGTCTGAAAGAGAGGAAAGGCGCACACGTGGCCACACAAAGCATAACACACACGCTGGAACGAGCCATACAGACATTGAGTTGACATTGTAGAGATAAGACTAGGAGAGAGTCCAGCTCATGCTAATCACACTGACTCTTGACAATATGTTGGAAAATATGAAGTAATACAAATTAATTAAAAGAAACTTGCCGTGTTCCATCCTGTTATCTCATAGTGCATGCCAATAAAGGTAGAATAAGCTGATCGCCACAGTGGTACAAATGGCACCAATTAGTATTAGAAATCAGTGTGGTCAATGCTGAATTTGATTTGATCATTGATTTTGGTCTCAAACTCTCTCAATACAGGGCTCATATCAGATGGAAGACAAATGCACTGCAGTGATTCTACCAGCTGATTTAGAAATTTCAGCCACCATGCCTTCTGTTGAACTGCTCCTGTAAACGTGGCAGATATGGCTTCTTACAAGGTAGACGAGCTACCAAGCAACACCAATGTTTTACCTTCGGCCTCCAAACAGCACGCCCGATGCAGCCCGGATGACATCACCGAAGAGCTTCAGTCGGATGCGATAAATGCTACGGTGAAATCCCAGAAATCTGGAAGATTTAGGAGGACTGCCCTGACATTTTTTGGAGTTCGCAAAAGTATTTGTCTTTTACCTAGTTTTTTTGGAGGGAGGAGTAAAAATCCAAACAAGTGGTCTTCTAAGAAAGGAATCATCAAAAGCAGAACGCACGATGGGCTAAGTAAGGTTAGTCATGATGACAGTCTGAGAAGTGGGTACACCTCAGCTGGAGATTTTGAGTACCACAGCCAGAGGGACTCTGCTGGAGATCTCCATAGTAGCTGCCACAATGAATGTAGTCACCCCACAGCTGAACAGAAGTCACTGATTCCCACCCGGCAGAAAAAGGGTCTGAGGGGTCTTTTTCACAGTTTTAAGCATCACAGAAACCATAGAAATGCTGGATTGGATAAACCTGAAATGATTGCAATGTCCTGTCGTCCATGCAAGAAGGAGGAGCCTGTTGTCTGCGACAACACCAACCAGTATGTCACAGAGTGCCTGGGATCTGAACCTGATGTGCCTGATTTTGCAGATGTTATATGTGACATTTCCATTGGTCCTGAATGTATTGATGCTAATGCGATGGCATCGGAGAAGAGCATGGAGCCAGACAGCCCAAGGTGTGAGCTTGATGATCAGATGTGTGGTGATGAAGTGCAAGAATTGAAATTGGTGGCTGTAGTTTCTGGTGAATTTGACGAGAGCTGTAGAGGACACAGCGAGCCTTGTCTGAAACTTCAGATGCTGTCCGAGCCTGAATCGAAATCTGAGACGCCTGCTGGCTCGTCGGATCAGCTGAACCTCATTTTTGGCGATGTTGCGTCGTTAAAGAGCTTTGACTCGCTCACAGGCTGTGGGGACATTATTGCAGATCAAGAAGATGACAGCATCACAGAGAGCACAGTTTCTGGGGAAAGGAGCAGAAATGGGGGAAAGAGGGCCTCTTGTTATCTTACTTATCAGGGGGGCGGTGAAGAAATGGCCTCACCCGAAGATTTAGATGAGGAGTGTCTTAATGATTTCTGGGGAACTAACGAGTCGGAGGACATTTGCTATACTTGCAACCAAGACCACACAGATTTAACTTCTGACCTAACGCATTCTCACAATATGGACTTACTGAACAGTAACAGTGCCCAGCAAGCCAGTGGCATGGACACTTCTTCAATAGCTGACGTGTTAACTCCTCAAAGTGAGCATCAAGAATCAGTTCCAACAAGTGATGAAGGCTACTACGATTCAACTACCCCAGGGCCAGATGAAGGACGGGAGAAAACTGACAGACTGATGACAGACAGATTACCCAGGGACAGTTACAGCGGCGATGCCCTCTATGAACTTTTTGCACCTGATGAGAGTCTCATCAGTCCACATTACGAAAACAAATCCAAACTGCCCGTTCCAAGAGAACGCGAGTATTCAAGTGAGCCAGTTGATGTGACAGATTCTGCCTTTGTTCCAGAAATTAATCGATTACAAATTAGCGCTGACCTGTACAAAGGTCATGGTTTTCCAGAGATGCCGAGCACATGCAGCAAATCCTCGGAGTTGGCACAAAATGTGGTTAGTCGGCAGGAAGTCGTCATGAATAAAAACTGCAACTTGAACTCAAAACCCCAGGCGTCAGTAAAGATGAATGACACAGAACCAGATTTATTTGAAGAAAAGGGAAATACGCCTGATTCCACTGAAAAAAGAACAAAATCCACGAATGCTCATTGTGAGAAAAGGCACAGCAGCATATCATTCGGAAGCACATCTGACCCCGACTTTGAAACATTTTGTGAACCCAAAGAGCAACATCTTGAGGAAAACAAGCCCGTGGCTCTACCATACAGAAATATCAATTCTCAGTCTCCAGATTCTAACAATGATGTAGATGATGGTCAGACGGTGAGCTTCTCTCAAGCACTTGTGGACTACACAAAACACTCCCAGCTGCTGGGTAACTTGCACAGCAGTGTGGATGGTTTGGAGACAAACTCTGCCATCACTCCGAACATGCAGGCCTTACCTACAATTGTCACATTTGATGTAGTGGATATGCATAATGAGGGTGAATACGATGAGCAGATTCACATGGAACTGGAGGAGGACATTTCGTCGCCCTATCAGGAATTTGAAGAAAGCTACCTACAAAAAGATGCATTTGCTGAATGTGACTATCAAATGTTAGACCTGTACGAACAGAACCTGATCAGCAATACATGGGCAATTGCCAGTCTCCCACGGCACCTAGGCCTTACAAGAGTCAGTCAGTCCATGCCTAACCCGTTGTCTCTAGACAGGAGAAGTAGGTCTCTGGACACAGAGAGCCTTGAGTTGAATATGCCTGACGCATACAGAGAGAACAGAGCTGCTATCGTTTCTTGTCCTCAAACTGAAAAGGACACGGAAAGAGATTCCTCACCATATTACAAAAAGAATGTACTCGTGTCTGCATCGGAGGTTAGAGACAGTAGCAGCATTATGGCCTTATCATGGCAAACAAGGTCAGAAATGGCTTTAAGCCTTCCTCAGACAGATGGGGAAATCACGGAAGAAGTACAGAGCCTCAGTCATACCGAAGTAAAACACAAAATATTGCCTAGTTCATCCAGCAGTAAATCGCAACGTCTTTGCTGTAATGTGTCCGGCAGAGTGTCCTGTGATGTAATTTCATCGAATGCAGAGCTTTGCAATAGGCAGCGACACCTTCCTTTGCAATCAGATTCGTGTTTACCCCATAGCACCTGTGTTTATTCTGGAGTGATGGAGGAGCTATCAGATGATGTTGACATGGATATGTTTTGTAAAGCTGCCACTAATTTGCAAACCTATAATCCGTGTGGTAAAAGCAGACCAGTGGCTAGCAGGAAAGGGATCTCCCATGCTGGGAGTCCTCTGAATGCAGGTGTGTCTCACGATGAAATGGCCGTCCTCTGTGAAACAAGAACACCCAGAGATGTGGCGTGCCCTGTGGCCTGCAACAAACCCCCCCGAGGCAACCTCTAATTGAAGGTCTCTCAGTCATACAGTTGGCACACTACATGCCAGTGAGTGCTTTTATGTTACATCCAAAGGAGTAGTTGTTGCTTAATTTGTACTTGCACAAGTGATTTCTTTGGAAAGTTGTAAACTGTGATAGACAGAACATGAATTGAAATGTAAAAATATGTGCCATGATGCTGAGTCGAGTACAATGCTGGAAAGTCAAAAGGGATCTTTCTGCAATTGCACAGTAACGGCTGCTTACTTCTCACAGGTCGCTTGTGTCAGTCCGTTGAAAGAATCTAAGCAAGTCATTGTTTTATTTGCATCCGAAATGTTTGCAGATTCATCTCATTGAGCTGTTCAGTTTCACTAGAATGTTTCTACATATATGTAGCCTCAGTATCCAGGTCTCAGTAGTAATGCCACAATTTGATTAATGGGTATTCATTTGCCTGGTTTCCATTGCACAGCCAAACAGGGCTAGCTGAGTCTTGCTAGCAACACATGTATGCTTTTATGCTTTAAGTGCCGACTTATGTTAGTGTTTACAGTTGTTTTCACAGCCTCTTTGCTACTGAAAGGTTTATGTTGGCCTATCGTAGTTTAATTTGGTCTTTCTAGCTGTTTTATTTTGGTTTTCTTTATTTCAGGACAGATTGGGTTTAGGAAACATCAAAAGAGGAGTATCTCATTTCACAGAGAGGAATAGCTCATTCCATAATTTGAAGTGCATTAAGCTATCATTGCATTTAAATTAATCTCAGAATATCTGAACAGCTAGTTATTCCCCTCAAAACAAAAGAGAATAAGCACGTATAGGAAATGTACAGATGGACTGATAGTTCTCGCATCTACATTTCAGCTGCCGTTTTATTTACACACTGTAGATAACTTTGCAAGGCCACGCTGCTTTATTTGTACAGCACATTTCACTCACAGTTACACTGTGTATGGAAGTGCTTTACATAAGACATTGAAGAAACTGCTAAGAAACAGCCGGAGTAAAAATGTTAAGAGAAATAAAAGCTAGCAGTACCTAATAATAGTCCCAGACTGGCCTGACAAGCCAATTTGACCTTACTGTGGTTGTTGTTATTTGGTCCCATTTTCCAACAGGTTCACCACCTGTGAAGTGCAACATTCTTACTGAAATGATTCACATTATTGCATTACTGTAAGTGTGTGGAAAGTAGTTTGGTTTTGTTTGGAATTGAAATACTATGTCAAAAGATAAACTGGTTGTATAATTTTCTTGTGCATTTGATCGGTCAGAGGTTAAACTGTCTGATATCTTTCTTTTTTTTAAATATAGTTTAATATTGAACAAATGTCAAAGAATTTGTATTTATACTCTCAGTTATATGTACACTAACATTGTATTCTGAATAGTTATTACAAATTGGCAATTTTATTTTTGTTTGAGTTTTCTTTCATAATTTTGGATTTGTTTTATTGTCCCAAAGTTACATCCATGTTACATAAGGGGTTTCCTGTTGAAAATATATTACTGTTTTGTCAGAGTAGAACACTGCCTTACACTAAAATAAACATGACATCATTTTGCCATTTTCATTTTCTCTCACTTGTTCATATTCAGCACATTTTTACTGAGACCTGTAAGCAGTTTGCAGTGTCAAGTTCACCTGAACGCCTGAGGAGAAAAACCTGTACATCAAATCCAGGACTGTTTTGCTGGGAGTCTACACAAAGCTGCTGTGCTGCCCAATGACAGCACACTATTTAGTCTTGTGTATGCATGTACTTCATATGCATAATTTATTTTAAAACATCGTGACTATCCTAATGAGTTTGGCGCATTTAATGCAATGGGCCCAAATAAAAGTAGTCAATAATTCATTTTATTAGAATTTACATCTCAATTTCAGTGTATAATAAAGTTATTTCTATATATTGTGTGCACTTGTATGAGAAGTCTTGGCTTCGCGTTCTGGGAAATGTCCCTTCTTTTCAGAAGGCAGCATTCAAACAGGTATGGGATAATGACACTTCTCAAAGTATCGTTATAAGCCACAAAGAAAGCATCATAAAAGCCCAAACGTCTGATCAAGTGGCGGGGGGACAGAAATCAAGTTTGTAACGGTGTCCTGACCCCGACGTCTTTTCTCAGCTGAGGTTACTTGTTTCCCTCGCGTTATCTGGCAACCCCGACCAAACTGCGACAGAGCCAATGGCAGCAAAACATAACAGGAGAAGAGGATGACAGCAGTAAGGTGAGATGAGCACCGTTTGAAGTCAACGATGGCAGCAATATACGTGCAGATTATGTACGGAATCGTGTCGTGTTACTGTGGTTTCACCTCCGTCTGAAATATGAAATGACCGTTAACTTTATCTCAAGTTACTGTAGTATTCCGGCAAAAAAAAATGTTAGCACGCTCAGCAGCTTAAGCTAACCAATGTTAGCAACCTGACGTTTAAGTTAGCCCGTGGAGCCACTGAGTTTGCTATTATTACTGTATGTTAGCTAACTACATAGCTTTGATAACGTTACCGTTACCTAAATAGAGACCAGGTTTCCCCCGACAAGCTTGGTAGTTAGCTTTATTTTGCGTAAACAGTTATCTAATCGTTCTCAAGCCATTGACCAACAAGATAACTCGATGTAGGCTAAAATGTTGACTCCAGCTGGCTAAGTAACGGTAGACTAGCTTGCTAGCGTGTGCTAACCGTAACTCGGGGCCTAAGGGTGTCAAACCAGTAATCTCTCATCAAATTCAATCACAAAGGTGACGTCGTGTGCAATAGTAATGTTATAACAACATTGAAAAAGTGTATTGTAAGTATGAGATCTCTTTAACTGTCATATTGTTTAACATTCATCCATTTCATCCCTGTCAACTCATGCTGCTGTTGCTAATGATATCAAGCACTTCAGTTTTTGGTTTTGACGTGTCAACTAGTTAGCTGATGAATGCAATAACATAGTCCACCCAAGTTAATTCATCAGGCCAGGAGGTTTCCCTTATTGCCCACTGTCAGTAGTACCATTGCAGTGTTTGAATCCGGCTGCACAATCATGTTGTTTTCTGTACAGTAAAGGCCAAACTGGCTTAATATGATAACACAGTTCAATCCTCACTTTTCTTTTTGCCTAGAAATATCCCCCTGCTAAAGGGAACATTTCTCTAGTTTTTACTTCTGTTTTTCCACACATAATTAATCGGATAACTCTGTAAAAGTAAAAATCACCAAACAAATGATTGAGAAGAAAAAACTTGTATCTGGTTAAGTAGAAGCTCACATCAATAGAGCAAAGTTGGTTTCAGTGCAATGGTTATGACATACAATACACTTTAAATATTGGGAACAATGGTACGAAGCAGGTTGTTGCCCAGGATCAAATTCATACTATTTGTTTCCTCATTTATCTAAAATGGCATGTGGCTATATATATCTTTTTTTTTATTTATTGGAAAGACCTGCAAGTGATGCCTTTCTCCCTGCTTGACAAAAGTACAGTGGGTTTCCAGTTCAGCAACAAAATTATACAATTTGATTTTTAAAAATGGTCTTTTTTTATCAATGAGACATCTGTCTTTCTTGGTTAAGTGTTAGCCTGATACACTTCTACCCGATCATCTACCCGGGTCATTTGGAGGATTTTGGTGTCTCGTCTTTTTATGTGTAAGATGACCAGTGAGCAAGTCCTCCAAGATTGTAGTGTAACGATTATCAGCCAGCGTTCAGCCGTCCCCATTGTAACAGTAGAGATGTTACTGGTCTAATGAGTCTAAAGTGAGATGGGAGCATATTGGCATCATCTGTTCAATCTAAATAAGTTATGCTGAAGCATATTTATAACCAAAAATGTACACTCTTATTTATGTTTGGGCTTTTCGGCTCAGCAGATGCCGTTATGGCAGAACACTCTGATTAGGTATTGCAGTTTTGAAGTGATGGGTCTTCTTAAAGGTGGTGGCTCAACATGCTGAAAGTCAGAACTGTCTTTGCAGAGTAGTGGAAACTGGTTTCTGATCTGTTTTTTTTTTACACTTTGGTATCAAAACAGCAAAATGAAGAGGTAAATGATCCATCGTTCACCTTAGTAATAATGTTACATGATGTTAGTGGTGTGGAGATCACTAACAATTCTGTTATTGGTCTATCTCATAAGAAATAAACGCTAGATCATTTTTGTGCAGTTGTGGCTGTCTTAATTTCAAGATCTTTAACTAGCCATGTGGTGCATAGTGTCCCCGCTTCATATTGGATTCTATGGAGGGTCAGCAATGTAAAAGATGGCTTCAGAGACCTGCTTCACTTGTTGCTATGAAACAGAACTACACGAGTCTGTGCATGTGCAGAGATAGTCTGGAGGCCTTGCTGAGTCTCAGCCTGTGAATCTGGAGGTGGAAGGGAAGGGATTGGAACAACTCTGCTCCCTTAAACATGTATTGATGTGGCCATAAAATGTCCTAAATGGCAGCAGGCTGTGTGAGTTTGCTGATGAGTTCCGCAACAGTACCTCAACATCACTTGTTTTTCAGCTAATAGTTTTAAATGATCAAACCTTAGTTTGTTCTCCATCCTTGTCATACAGGTTGTGGTCAGTAATGAGACAATGTGCACCACTTATGCAGTAAGCCTATACTTAATACTGACATAAAAAAAATGCATTTGTAGCCATAGATTGACCCTGAAAATATCTAGCAACCTTCAGGGTCTTCCATAAGTTTTGTGTGATGAGGGTGTTGCCAGTGAGCTAGGATTTGCTTTTATTTCATTACACAAAGCAATGTTGAAAGTAGAAATCTTTGACAGATACATTGATCATCATTGGTTTTGTTTGCATGCAAGTATCCAGATTGATCTTTCTTTTTCAATTGTCAGATATGACATTACTCTGATAGAGGTGAAAGTAATGTCATTTTTTTTATTGCAAAATATGCTGCCTCAAGAGTTTTAGTGTAGAGTTGTAGTGTATCTGTAAGTGTTCTGCATTTACTGGCTGCCTGAAGAGAGATGATGAGCTGTGTTTGTGTTAGTCGTGACTGGTAAAAAGGAGTTAGCTGATGACAAGGCTGTGTTGCTAAGCAACCCACATCATGGGCTGCGCCTCTTGAAGCTCGAAGCTGGCTGTATTCTACTCTCTGCAAGACTGGGGGAAAGTGTAGTCTAGTGTTTCTGTTCATTAATGCACTTGTTGTTAAGATTGTTTGTTTGATTACCGATATCCATATGACAAAATGTGCTCTTGGAGCTATTGACAGTGTTGCATGTTATTACTGCAGGCTCCCCTGCAGTCCTGCTCTGCTTCGCCATAAAACAGCTTTGTTCCCTAAGGAATTCCATTCACTTCAGATTGCCTGTCAGAGGGCTGGAGGCGCAGGGATACACTGTTCAGCCCACACTTTGTCTCAGGTTATGTTAACTCATGCACTCACGCACCCTGTGTGTGTCTGGCTCGAACCTTTCTTGTTAGACCAGTAAGGCTTTCGTGCTCATAGAGGCGAGGAGTGTTCTGCAGAACATTTAACACGTTTTGTGCAGGAAGACATTTACATTTTAAAAGCAGTAAGCTGGAGAAAGGGAAGTTGGGTGGAGACGTTGTCTGTTGCATCTCTAATTTTCCATATTGCACCTACAAGCAAGAGGAGATCAGTGACAGTTTGTCTTGTGTGTATGTATGTATATGTGTATTGTGAAAACGTGCCAAAGTGAATTTATGTAGTGTTCACATGCTGACGCTATTATCACCTAACAATATATGCACTATTCTGTTCAGTTTTGTTGGTAAACTTCTCACTGCATATAACTAGAGCAAACAAGTTCACAAATGCAACACTGCTGAAGATGCTTTGCTATAGTTTGAATGTACAGTTAGTTACAAACCCATTGGTTAAGTAAGTGTGACATGTAACATTTCAATGAGAAAAGGAATGGCAGACATTGCAGACTATTTAACCAACTGGTTTCACTAAAAGATGCAATAGAAACAAAAGACTTCACCTGATGTCTTGTGTGTTTGTGAACCACAAACACCAAAACACTGTTAAGACTGAGAGAACATAAATATGTGCAGATTCAAGTCAGTCCTTTTCCTGTGCTATGGTGACTTGTTTATTTGGGCAGGTGACTAATATGTTCCATTTCTCTGATTCATTTTGTCACTTGCCTCAGATAGAAGTGTTTCCCACAGGTGGTGGTTAATTAGTCTGTTGGGGAGGTGAAGGAGCAGAAGACTAGACTACATCCACATTAAGTCATAAATGATAAAACGCCACTTTCGTGTGAATTCACGATATAGTTGTTCTTAGACATATATATTTTTCTGTTGTCAGCCAACTACACAAGTATGAAATAGTTATTTAATTAACATTAAATAACATAACACCCATAAACATTACATGTTAACCAGCAGTCATTCCCAAGCAGAGACACATGATTGTTTCTGAATTATTTCAAGTTTAAGTATTTTTGAACACATAGTACTAATTGAAACTTCTCAATGTGTTATTGCTTTCTTTCAGGATTTAATAGTTTGACTTTGCCTGGCCACATAGGGGAGACCGTGTTACTTTGGCTCCACACAAAGAGCCTGCAGCGCTTAAGTCCAGCATTGAGTATGATTCCCTGGTTGCGGTGGAGGTGAGGAAGCATGGGGTGGAAATCTAAGGTGTCAAGACAAACGTGATGACAGCATGGTCGATGGTGGAGAAGCTCAAAATGGAAAAACGCCCATGGAGGGAGGAGAACATTGAGTCAAGCGAGGCCCAGCATGCCACTGACGATTCCGAGGATGGGAGCAGCTCAGAAAGCGAATCAGAAGATCAGCAATGCCAGAGGGTTCAGGTGAACAACAGTAGGTGTAAGAAGAGGGAGCCCTTGGCTGTCACTAAACCCCACAGACAGCTCTGTCGTTCTCCATGCCTTGACCGGCCCAGCTTTTCCCAGAGTAGCACTGTACAAGATGTTCGCGAGGATGAGACCAGCACTGGACCAGGGATCAAGCACGCCAGTGACAGGGAGTACCAGACTAAGATGGATTTTGCTCTGAAGTTGGGCTATTCAGGAGAGCAGGTGGAGACGGTGCTGAACAAGTTGGGGGCCGCTGCACTTATTAACGACGTTCTTGCTGAGTTAGTGAGGCTCGGAAACAAAGTGGAGCCGGAAATTCAACCCTGCATCAATACGGCCACATCAATATCACGGTCCCCCTGTGTTAAAGAGACTGTTAGTCCAGAGGTGTCAATGGAAGAGGAATCTGTGGATACCTATGATAACCTAAGGCCCATCGTCATTGATGGCTCAAATGTGGCAATGAGGTGAGAAACTAACAAACACACACTCATATTTAATTGGTCTGTGCTTCATATGGAAGCCATTTGCATTTTGAAACATTTGCCTCTAAGGGAGGTCTGTTTCTTAAGGTTTAAGTAGACTATATACCACTTTTTTTTCCAGCCATGGAAACAAAGAGGTGTTCTCTTGCCGTGGTATCCAACTTGCTGTTGAATGGTTCTTGGAGAAAGGACACAAAGACATCACTGTGTTTGTCCCAGCCTGGAGAAAGGAACAGTCGAGGCCTGACGCCCTCATTACAGGTAATAAAGCAATTTTTTTGGGCAGCTGCAATTGGAAATTATAGTAGTTGGTAAGTTGTAGCTGGTGAAATTTGTATCAATAGGACAGTGCTACATACATGTTAGAACAGTAATATCATAGTATATGTGTATGTGACTGAAGAATGACCTTGTGGTGTGGTCATGGTCAGTAAGAAGGGGGTGCTAGGACACTCCCCATCATGTATTAATTGACATAATACCATAAAATCCATCCAAAATTCATAGTGATTTTGATAGTGGTTCTTTTTGATGGAATTATGATGATGTAATGAACTGGTAATCAACATTAAAATGTACACTAAACTTCTGTTTCAGATCAAGAAATATTACGTAAGCTGGAAAAAGAAAAGATCCTGGTTTTCACCCCATCTCGGAGAGTTCAAGGCAGGAGGGTGGTGTGCTATGATGATCGCTTCATAGTGAAGCTGGCTTATGATTCTGATGGAATTATTGTGTCAAATGACAACTACAGGGACTTGCAAAATGAGAAGCCAGAGTGGAAGAAGTTCATAGAGGAGCGCCTCCTAATGTACTCATTTGTCAATGACAAGTAAGCAAACCATCATGCTATTTTATGGCAGCCTAATGATAAAAATGCACTCCAGGACTCTTTCACCCCACGAGTAGAGCCATAGATTTTGTGGATGTGATATTTATTAACAAAAAAAGCTCCCATGCTACAATACACACAATTTCATATTGTTTCAAAGTTAGTTAGTAATTTACCACTATTTATCTGTGGTAATTTTTTTTTTTTTATGACCTTTGCTAAATTGAAGGTTGGACAGACCAGTTATTCATTCTGTTTCGTGGCAGGGACTAATGCTGGAAATAATAATGCTGACATTTAATAATGAAACATTTTGAATAGGTTTATGCCACCTGATGATCCTTTGGGAAGACATGGTCCAAGCTTAGAAAACTTCCTGCGCAAGCGTCCTGTTGTTCCAGAGCACAAAAAACAGCCTTGCCCCTATGGTAAGTTCCCTATCTGTCTTTTCAAAGCAGTGTCTGAATAATGTTGGATTTTTATCAGCACAATGAAAGTGTTTCATTTTCTTGACTTCATCTACTCTTTCTTTAAACAAGGGAAAAAGTGCACATATGGACACAAGTGCAAGTACTATCATCCAGAGCGTGTCAACCAGCCGCAGCGCTCAGTGGCTGATGAACTACGGGCCTTTGCCAAATTGTCTGCGGTGAAGACGATGAGTGAGGGGGCTTTAGCTAAGTGCGGTACAGGTCCAGCGACTGTAAAGGGGGACGGCAACTCTGAGGCCAAACGAGTGGCACCCAAACGTCAATCTGACCCCAGTATTCGCTCAGTGGCCTGCGAACCTCCAGAGGCACTGTCCGTTATTAGGAAGTCTGAGACAAATTCAGTGCCTTCCCTTGTGTCTGCTCTCAGTGTGCCCACCATGCAGCCTGCCAAGAGCCACGCAGCTGGGGCCTTGAACACACGATCAGCCAGCAGCCCGGTGCCAGGTTCTTTGCAGTTTGCACACAGTTCTCTGGAGCACATGTCTAGTGTACAGTACCCTCCTATTTTAGTTACCAATAGTCATGGCGCCTCTGTTACATACAGTGACCAGTTCCCAAAGTATGACTCCGTTAGCGACCATGGATATTATTCATTGCACAGTGATTTTTCGAATATGAGCATGAGCAGCATGCATAATGTCGACAGTTTCTGTAGCATGGAGCACGAGCATGGTGTGTATCAGAGAAATCCCAGCCACTGCCCTGAGTCCTGCCTCAGCCATTCAAACAGTGACTCGTTCTCCTCTTACGGGGACCTGTACCCAAGCTCTGTGGACAGTAGCTTAGAGGAGAGCATGAAGGGGCAGCAGCAGTCTCCTGCACAAGGTAGGATGCAAACTTTCTCCCATGGGTTTCGTCATGAAGCCATGACTAGGGTACAGAGTTACGGACCAGAGGAACCCAAGCAGGGCCCCCGTAAACAGTCTGGATCTCATTTAATACCACATATCCAGCATGTTGCAGTGGGAGCCAGGTCCAGCTGTCCTGGAGACTATCCCCTAACTCAGAATGTCCTCCCACCTTTATCCTCACAGCCCACACGGTCTCTTGGCATGACTCGAATGGACAGCATATCAGATTCAAGGCTATATGATAGCAACCCAATGAGACAGAGGCGACCTCCACTGTGCCGTGAGCAGCATGCAAGCTGGGACCCTCTGCCTTGTGGTAATGAGTCCTATGGATATCATTCATATCCATTGAGTAACAGCCTAATGCCGTGTTGCGAGCGGGTGATGGTCCGCAGCATGCCAGACAAAATGGAACAAATCTGGAACTCACCATGGGAGATGCCATCTGCAGTTGAACACCAAGAGCGGTACGTCATCCCAGACCACCAGTATCAAACATATCGGAACCTTTGTAACATCTTTCCTGCTTATGTAGTCCACTCAGTAATGGAGAAGAACCCTCATTTGACAGATCCACAACAACTCGCCGCTGTCATTGTTACAAAACTGAGGTCATGCCATTGAAGAGTTAATCTTATTAAACATACAGACGTTATGTGATAAGGGAAAACAGATTTTGATTGCAAAGATAGGCACTTGTTAAATGTTGCTACATGTGCAACATCTGCCCTCAGGAGTTTTTATTTTATTTTAAATGTCTCTGGTGGTAAATCTGGCAATCAGATTTTACATTACTAAGATGACATGGAAGTAATCAGCATAGAGGAGGTTTGTCTAATACATTTGTCTCAAATTGTAAGATGTTTCACATATGAAAGCTAAGTTTTTATGTGAAGTGTGGTGCAGTTGATATGGGGTAACACTATTAGAAATCTGGCTCATAACACATTCATACTACCTGAGCAGGAGCTGCATAGCAGCTGTGTGCATATCCATTATTAACTGAACCTTTGCTCAACATGAGAAATTCTAGAAAATATATATAGAATAGTCTGCTAACATTTGGCAGGACTGTTGAATGTCCCTTAGATCAATTCTGAATGTGTTCCCGTTAATTGAATTGATTACATGTATAAAAATTATTTATAATCTCCAAAGTTTTCAGTATTAGGTAAATAAATTAGTAATTATGAAATAAATAATCAAAGGAATACATTGTGTAAAATAAATAAAAGAAACATTAATTTGTGAAGCTATTTAAGAAATACTTAAACTCAACTCGCTATTATGAAATGTTATTTTGTAATATTTACAGTTTTATAGTTCATTTTTATTTCATAATTTATACTATACTACTTTATACTATAAAATACTTTTCCCAATGACACTTTATTTCATACTACAGTAGTGATGTCATCACAAAGTGACAGTATGAAGTAAAACTGGACATGAAATAAAAGTGCCACTGGTAAAATGCTATTATAAAACAGACTTTTGATTATGGGCATTTTTATAATGCAATAAAAATGCTATTCAAAAAAATTATTATTAAGAAAAGAAAAATGTAATAATATTGTGTAATGAGTTTATTATTAATGCTTTCTTAAATTGTTTCACAAATTGTTGGTTCATATATTTTCCTCTTTTTATTCACAATTCATAGTGTAAACACTACATTTACACCTACCACATTACAGTACATTTTTTAATTAATATTGATTACTTTGTGGTTCCATAATTATGATGGCCAGCTGGATAACCACATAACTTGAACCTCCCTTTAACCGTAATCCAATCCTGACTATTGTAGCTAGCTACTGTAATACTGTGGATCAATAAACAGGTTAGTTACTTGACAATGCAGTCAAGATAGGAAGTAAGTCTCCCACATTTTGCCTTATTTAATCTGACATAAGAGTACACACATTTGTACAACATGTAGCTTTTATGAAGATCTTGTTCAGGCCCTGTGAATCTGTTATGAAAGGCATCTAAAGTGTTTCTGGTGCAGTGGAACTATAAATAACCGTACTTAGGTCTGCCTCTGCTGTAAATAATTCTTGTGACTTTTTTTGTGCATTTCTTTTGAAGACAAGGGAGGTAGGTGCATACCTCACAGCATGAACTATGACATTTAATGGCCTTATATCTGAATGACCTCACGCTTTTGTCATTGTCCGATTGGTTTCAATGGAAGTCTTAGTCATTGAAGCCTCCTATTTTCAAATGTAAAGCACTATCTCAGTATCTAAAGAGATATATTTTCTCAGCCTCACTTAACAAAGCTACTATTTTGGTAGAATTGGACAGTGCACAAAGCAAGCCAAAAAGGAGATTTGACTTGTATACATGTGCACATATCTATGTACATATAATCACACAAAAGCCATTATTTCAAAGTCATTTATAAGCTGCTAAATAATGCCAAAAAAAGATAGAATTTATATAGTGTCAGTATTCTACATAACCTTACATTTTGGTTCACAGGATCGATTGGATTATAGTGTTAACTAACATCTGTGTTTGGATAATTTCCTATGGTGTACTGTATAGTTACCTTTCTGATTTTATTGGATGCAAAGTCCAGTATTTTCCTATTTATATATTTGTCAAATTCATTGTGCTGATTATTTTCAATGTGAAGATATTTAAAGAATCTTTGTTGCGAACAGTAGCTCTAATGGACGCCTTCAGGTTGTCAGTGGAGCAGTTTGTTTTCAGGAGCAGGTTCATTTTGTTTTAAAGACTACCTTTACATGCACTTAAGTAGTTTGAAGATTGCCAGCTTTTGTCAGTGACCTGATTCCTGATGCATAAATGAGAAATGCGAAAGCTGGTTTCCTTTTATCTGTTTAAGGCATTAGGAGAAACTTGGTTTACCCAATTATCATCACTGTGGCAGCAATCTAGCATGATTAAAGGCTGTATTGTTACTTATAACCATATGTCACAAGTCCAGTCTATGCTGAACAAACCTATTGATTTACCTATTTTAAATGTAAACAGTTTAGTTAATTAAATGAGTTTAGTCTGTTTCCACCAATAACCAGTAAAGAATTAGGTACATTTAAACACATGATAGAGCCCATCCTCTTACTTTACAGTCAATCCAAATGCTTCAATAAAAATAAGAAAAAGTTTTAGATAACATATTTGGTCATACTAAACATATGGCAAACCTGGTTCAAAATGGGGAGAAGGGGAGAAATCTGTTTTCTGCGTGTAAACTGTGGTTTTAAAGCAATCAGTAACTGCAGTGCATCCAAACGAGTTGTCCAATTGAATGCCTTAACCAGATTGCTGATAGTCACCTGGTTTCTTATGTGCATGTAAATGAAATGAAGCTTTGAAAAGTAATTTCACCAGATAATGTTGTGATTTAGATAGGGACAAGTTGTAGAATTATAACTATTGGAGATGGATACATTGTTTACCATCACAGTTTGCACAATGAATTCTGCACCGGACTGAATATTGACCTGGTTTTGTCAGATAAAATGCTAAGAATAAGAACAGTTAGGCCTGGGAGTGAGTTAAATATTGGACTAATGTTGTGGTATTTTGTAGAGTATTAGCTTTCGATAATTGTATAAAAAAATATGAAGTGAATGCTAGAAAGCATGTTGAAGATGAAATTTACTGTATGGCTTTTTATGGGAGGCTGAATTGCTCAAATACAGATGTACAGTACGCATACATGCAGCCAGTCTCCAAGGATCATGGAAGGGTTTGGCTGTGCCTTGAAGCACATTGCTCTCAGGATGCTTTCAATTTTCTAATTTTCACTCTTGCCCTGCCAAAAACCAGTGGTTACTGGCAGGAGTCTACTCTGATCTAGTAGTGATATATTTTGTGAAAAATCCTACATGTAACATGTAGTACCTTACGGTTAGATATGTACAGTTGAAACGTGGAGATGGCATTGCAAAACTTTGTACTTTTTGTGTATATACTCATTTATGCACCTTGAGATCTAGAAAATGTGGCTAATTAGGGGGTGGCTTTACGTGTTGCAGCTGTAGTCCAATGAAGTAATGTTGGGGTCTATTAGTGTGTGAAGTCCCCGTGCAGCCAAAGGCAGAAATTGGTGTTCAAAAAGCTGCTTAAAGACGATTTGTTTTGTCCATATTTGTATAATGTGCTGAGCTCAGCATTAGCATAAGGATGCTAATGTTGGATGCTAATCATGATGTTTGGTATGGCTCCCGGATCATCAGGAAATCAAGAAATAGTAACCAATGCCGTCACATTAGCGACAGTTTTGCTAAGGGACGTTCTAAGAGCAGTCATGCTCCCATGAGGATGAACTGCCTTGATTTTAATGATCCATTGCCGTTTCTCTAGAGTGCCACTGTAACATGCAAAGCCAACCCTAATAGCAAGATCATGCTTTGAGTGCATTTAAAGAGAAATGCCACTTAACTTCAGGATTCAGGTATGCTACGCCTTGGCCTACTTTTGGATTGCATTACTGGGCATTACAGATTTACAGTATAGTATCACATGTTTGTGAAAGAGAGGAGGTCCCCCCCCCCCCCCCTAGATGTTTAACGTCAGGTTTGTGTTAAGACTCCACTGTGGGTCAAATAACAAAAACGGATAAGGGGGGAGTGTATAGTTTTGGTGTTTGTAGGGATGTTCAAACACTGTCTAGAACATTGGTGTGAGAATCTTTAAACTGAGTGGTATTACTCTTTAACCGAGCTAATTATGTGAGCCTGACTTTCTCGTTGGTGGTGCTTCGAAAATATATATTTCTTTATAATGTTTAGGTACAACTGTGGTAAATGAACAGACATAAAGAAAAAAAAATTTGAATGTTTTGCCCAAATGAATTTTGGGCTTTGCTGACTTTGTTTTTTCATGAAAAAAGACGAGGCCACTTTAGGCCGGCTGTCTGTTCATGAGAAGGTGAAAACAAACTGCCTAAATGTTTCTTCATGTGAAACAATCAGAATGCAAGGCTGCTGTCAAGGTTGTTTCTGGCATTTGGCTAAAAGTTTGCGTGCCATCCTTTCCCCCTGAGATTGTTCCCAAGAAAAACAGTGCTAAAAGACTACTGACAGTACTATATGAAGGGATAAAAGAAAGAACTCTAAAATGACAAACATCAACATGGTTGCTGATTGAGAGACCGAATTAACATCACCAGTGTTTTGACTTTAATATGTTAATGTGGTATCGTAATGTGTGTATTGGTGATAGTGAGATCCTTCTGAAACTGAACACTGGAATAGTCAATTGCCCTGATGAAGTACAGAAGTACATTTACTTTGGAATGAGTAACACAAATCTACCTTAATGAAAATGGTCAGCGTTCAATATAGAAATGATTTGATGATGATTTCAACTTGGATAGACCTCGTTATATCGTCCTTAAACACTATCAGTTTATGGTTTTAATAAAGATGTGCACACATTTAATTTGAACTGCCGATTTTGCTCACAAGCTTGTGTGCTTCTATTTCTGGCACAGTGCCACATTGCTAGCACTTCTCTGTAATTAGATAAAATCCACTCATCGTGGACAATGTGGGCTTAAGTATTGGAGCAAATTCACATTCAATGCGCCGTTGACTGTTAAATGTGTGTCCATAATGCAGAAATAGTTTTGACGCTAGCTGCCCTCCTGAAGGTTAGATTCTGCTGTCACAGATTTCATCTGAACATTAGAGAATCTCAGATTTGTTTTCCATTCCTAAGACTATTTCCAAAAAGATTCTGTTTTCGCTGGGCGATAGACTACTTCCAGGCTTACTGCTTTGCCAAAAGGTTGCACTGAAGGCCAGAATGGTGGTTCACAGTCCCCACCCTCCCTTTTGAAAGTGCCGCAAACAACTAAGCCACAAATGTCTAGAATTGACTTTTGCTTGTTGATACAAATTGTATCTATACCTTGAATGTAACAAAATATGAAATGTATAATATGAAAATAGTTTTATTTAAGTAAAGGGGGAAAAAAATCAATGCCATAATGTTTGTGACACTGTGTGTCACTGGGAGTAGCCCATTGGTATGTACTAATTCTTACTGGGTACAGTAGTTAACTTACAGGGACATTTACGTGCTACATAATTGTGCACAGATACCCTGTGTACAGCAGTAAGCATCATGTCCTCTCTGTACATAGTCACACGTGTGTGTGTATAGACAACGATCTGTAAATGTAACAGTAACAGTTACTTCAGTTGTTCAAATACTTAGATTATTTCTGTGTTGTAACTTGTGCACCTTGGTTAAGTGCATCTATTTCATCTGAACTGACATGTCTGCTTTATGCTATTTTAATGGGAGTTTCAGTATTTTTGAATATATTTTGCCTAATAAAACATGCCAAAGTAATTCTTCAGTGGCTTTGTCAAACATAATTTCTTGTGATTCAACACACGGGTTGTCATGCAATGAATTCTGTATTTCAGGGGACAGAGGATTTCTTTTCCACACACTGTAAACTAAGAGTAACTTAAAACCAAACACAAATCTGTGTCTAATCTTACGGTTAAAAGGATAATACAGAAATTACAATCCGTCACTGGCTGATCTCTGGATGCCAGATGACGTCATCACCATACCCTCCATATGATCAACAAGAAGCAGACTGCAGTGCCGGTGGCATACTGACACTGAATGTTAAATTCAGTGCCGGTTTTTACTCAGATTTGTGTTTGATGTTTAAATCTCTTTCAGCATTCAGATCCTTTTAAAACAGGACTTTATTGGAGTGTTTGGCAGTTCATTTAATGACTAACCCTGTATGTTGACAAAGCAGAGGTATGTTCAGTTGTGATTTATTCTGCTATCGAATTATTCACCAATTGTAATTGCATCATTTTGCTATCTGTGGCCAATTTGCATACTGTTTGAAATAAACAGTCTGTAGGTTTTAGCTGGCCCAATGGGAATTAGACTAGTGCTGTCTTCAAGATGTTAGGACTGATATTGTCAATATCGTATTAACTTAAGTTCAGAATCAGTTAATGGCTACGATCAAGACCAAAGTGATGTTTGATGTGCACACATGATGTACCTGTTATGATAATTGGTTCAAACACACATACACAGTTAACAGTTGTGGTCGAATCTTTGTGAACCCCTTGACGTATTTGAAGTTTCTGCTACCGTATAATTTAAAAAATGGAATTGTTGGTGCACTAAATGCCACAACAAGAGGTACACACATTTGAACATGACTGTAGATACTTACAGTGTAATACTCAGGTTAATTCACACAAACACTTAAAACACATACTTGGTTGTTTTCTAACATTAAGAAAAGCAGTGGTCACATTTCTGAAGTGGTGTGGGTCTCCTGTTTGAGTAGACCATTGTGTCTGCAACTTAAAAAAGAAAAAAAAAAGGGAAATGTAAAGCTGTTTTTTTGTGTTGTGATGATCTGCAGTATTGTAATCCACACTGACTGGAAAGCATTGCTTTTATAGACCAAAATATACAAAAATAGACTATTTGGGTCTGTGGACTCAAACAAAATGTAAGTCTTAATGACAAAATGTGTTTTTCTCCTTTAAATAAAGCAGAATTCTGTTCAAACTGTGTTTGATCTTTTTTTAATGAGAGAGGAAAGAGAAGATAACAGAAACACAACTGTGTTGAAAGTTTTTTGTGATTGTAATTTAAATCAATAAAATGACAAATTGAACGTTGGAAATGGTGATTAAAGGTGAGAAAATATATTTCCCTTTGTCGAATACCTCAGTGGGCTGATCACTATGTATAGCTCTCATCCTCCAGCAGTGTGCACTATGTAACATTTCCTGTGATTCAAGCCTCTTCTATACCAACTATTCAATAACTTCTACACATCTTGAATAAGTTACCCTAAAGCAGAAAAAAGTAAGATAAATTAGGTTTAGAGTTCAGTCACCCTGAAATAATATGCCTTCTTTATGACAACTGAATAGAGGCCTTGAAATGGTTGTTCATTGAAAACAATCTCCATTGTTTGTTAAAGGAAGGCTATTATATTAGGAACAATGTAGCCAAAGAATGTAATTTATTTTCTAGGCAACTTCTTGTGTAATGGTGCAGTAAGTGTGTGTAACCCAAAGGTTTGGTAGTTGTATGGCAAAGCCCTGTTGAATTAAAAGGTTTTCTGCAAGCAACTAATCACAACCATACTTGGTACAACTGTACATTATGTTAAATATTACTAAAAGATGCACATTTTTGCAAAAGCCTGACTAACATTTTCCCCCTTTGGCAGTGTGTCATTTTTGTGGATTTGTAGGCTAATTCTTTTCATACAGTATTTTTAATTATATTATTATATTATATAATTATATTATAAAACATGATTCAGTCTAGAATTCTATGAAACTTTTGTAGTTCCTCGTGAATCAGACACAAGCAAGGCCATGTTGTTACTTTGTAAAGCAGCTGTACTGTAGATGTGCAACAGGTAACACAGCACATGCACACTATCTGCTGGTTAAATGGTGTAATAGCTCAGGGCTTGTGTCATTAAGACACAAATTATTTCCTCTCACAAATTACACACTACAACAGCCTGTTTAACTATATATATAATACACATTACCAGTCAACAGTTTGGACACAAACTTTTGACTGGTAATGTATATCAAAGTGAAAAGGAGTCTTCTAATGCTCGTCCCTAACTGGCCTCAAACTTATTCCTTTAAATGACTATAATAAAACATATGGAGACATGTAGAACTCCGACGTTTTACATTTTTACTCTGCTAAAGGCACATCAAATATCGAAATCTACAGTATCGTAATGAGAGAGTTGCCTTAAATGTTAACAGTCCTCAGAGTTGCTACAGCCTTCAAAAGAGGAAACTTAGATTCCTCAGTATTAACGTCCTCGAGCTGTAAAAGAACAATGACTTGACATGACATTGAATTCCAGATGACCTCTGGAACCTTATTATTGGATAATAAGGCTCACTCTTACATCTGTGTACTGCACCAAAACTGTGTTTTTTTATATTTTTACCCCTAAATGTTCACCACAGACAAGTGACCCTTGTGACTAACTACGTTTTCATTTTAAAAACCATTAGAACCTGTTAGGATTAATTAATTAAAGCAGTACATTCATTACAGAGTGAAATCTTGTGTTCAACAACTGTTTTTACACCATGTAATCAGCATTGTGTACTGTAAATATAAGGCCGATTACATAGACTGTGCACAGTTCACGCAGTAGTCACGATAAAGGAGGATTGGGCATGTCCTTCTACAAAAGGCCCGTTCTCTTCGGCCATCATCAACCTTGATTTTGGAGAATTACGCACCATCTTGTCTGATTCGGCTGCAGTGAGCAGCTCATTCAGTGAGTTGAGACTGTGGGAGGTCATCCTGCCCTGGGAGTGTGAGGATGAGTCAACATAGAAACTCAGTGACGTCTCTGCGCTGCACTCTCTCTGGGAATATTAAAGCGCCAGCCGGTCTCCAGGGATTTCTTCATGCAGACATTGTTTTTTCAGTCACTCTTAGAGTTTAAACCTTGAATGCTGCCACCATCTCTACTTCCCCTTTGTGCAAGTGTACAATGATTTGCATTTATTTTGACTTTAAATTGTAATACAACTGTGTAAATGAAACCAATACATTTGTTAGAGGCTATACTAGGAGTTACGTACACAAACTGAAAATGACATGGACAGACCCAGTCAACTTAACTGAACAAACATCAACAAAATAACTGACTTGGACGCATGTAGCAGGAGTAGAAACAGACTGATTTAGCTAAGGCAGGGGCTGAAAGAAAACAGAGGTTTAGACATAATCACCTAGGGGCCGCTGTGGAGGGACGTGTGATTTGAGCTGCAATGAAAAGAAGACCAATTCTCAATCTGGTGTGAGGGGGAAGTTTCATCCGGAGCGGCCAGAGACAGATGCTATAACTGAGTTATAAGAGCATCAAGCATTTATTCATACGCCCAAAAAAATGTACTCCTGTGGGTGAAGTGGTGCAAAGAAGACACACTTTGGTTTAGTGAGCAGTGGTAGAAAGTATTTGGTGAGTCATTGTGCTCTGTCTGGCACACACCAAAAGAAGCCGAGGCTCAAGGTCATGTCTCCCACGATAAAGCAATGTGGACTCTGTCACATATTTTGGCACAGTTTGGGCCAGCTGAACCTCTGAAAGAGCTATTCTGAGTGATACTATATTGGGTTTACAGAAGCATTTCTCTCCTGGTGATTTCCAGGATATTTATCCCTCTACAGGACAAAAGTGGTCACAGAACAGTTTGATAGAAGTGAAAACAACTTTAACAACACAACATTCTCCACTGCCACCCTGTGTCACCACATCATAGCCCAGCTGGAGGTTTCTGGAGCAGTGCCCGAAGTCCACCACTCCATCATCACACTGCTGGTAATATGTGTGAAAACGGCAACTGTCTCCACCACATGACATTATGCTGTTCCTTTCTTTTTAGTATTGTAGAAAGCCTGTAAATATATAATACACTCAGGGTTCACTAAAAGGCTAGTAGCTACACAGATCCCAGTGATCGTGACATCATTTGTAAACTGCTTTACATTGTCACAATAAATTAAAAAAATTCCGCTACTCTGCTTTCAAAAGTGATAACTGCTGATTGCCAAGGCCTCTTTTATAACTTCCATCCAACTGCTACACAGATGAGACGGTAAATGTAGCCGACCAGAGTGGATGGCAATATGTAGCCTAGACCCACCACCATGATGTGTAGTAGTCTGCTGGCTCTCAGATACAATGTCACGTGTCTGCAAATATGGCAGCCTAAGAAATAAGTTTAAATACAAATAAACATGTTGATTGTAAATATGTAGCTACTTAAGCTGAAGCAAATGCCAAGAGACTGAATACCACTAAGTACTTTCTGTTAGTTAAATGTGTTTAGTTGCCTATGTAGTAACAAACCCTCCTCTAAACCACTTTTTGGAATATAATGATTAGTATCTATCATAAAGTTTGTTTTGGTTGCTTGCAAACTGCACAAACCCTTAAAGAGGTTCGGTCCTCCGGTGTTTCCTGCTTTAATGGTGCAGTTGTATGTTAGTTACACATGAGAACGCGTGTCTGTGCGCGCAGTGTGAAAGTGAGAGTGCTGATGAAGTTTTTGGCTGAGAGTCGCGAGGCAGGACACCGCAGCCATGATGCTGCTGCTGCAGGCGGAGTCTGCTGGCCTGAACCCTCTCTTTCAGCCTGGCTGGCTACTGTCCTGTCATCGGCCTGGGTGTGGTCTTGCAGTCAGAGGTACCGTTAGCAGGAAACCAAGCTCCAGCCCGTTTCACTTTAAGGCGAAACAAAGAAAAGAAAAAAACCCTCTCTCAGCAGCGTAAGGTTGGAAATAGTTCATCGAGCTGAAAGTAACGGTTGCTTCCTCGAGACGGGAAGGTTTGGTTGGCGTCGTTGTTCTGATGGGAAAAAGTTTTCTTCTGCTCTCGCTAACTGATCGTGTGATTTATTAACTTTTTATAAAACCAGAACCGGACGTAAAAGAAAGGAAAGATGCCGAAGACGGTAAGACTGAAAACTGCATTAACGTTATCATGTAAAAAACAACAACAACGTGTTGTTGTCTCTCTCTCTGCATTATCCACATAAAATTGCCCTTACGACTTACTGCTTGACACGGATACTTAACGTTAATAGTAACCGTAACCTTAACTGCATCTCTGATACGTGTTATTTTAAAACCTTTTACATCCCATCCAGCTCCCCCGAAGCTTTCCGTTAGGTGTGTGCGCGTGCGCGCTCCCGCCTGTTTGTTCATTAAAATTACCGCCTTTAATCAAACCGTTCATTCAGTCATTCGGGCGCAGTGCAGCGCGTTATTACGTTACTATGAACTTCTCTACACAGCTTCAGCCCCGAAAGACCCCGAAGTCACATTTACAGAATCAGTGTCCAGCGGAAGCCGCCGTGTAGCCTGCAGTAGCAGGCGAGCTAGTCCTCCCAAGGCCTCCCTCTCAGTCAGGTCTACCGAGGAGGGATTTGAACTGTCATTCAGGCCAGCTGTGCTGCCCAAATCTGGAGCAAATGGAGGTACGCTTAAAACAGGGAGGTGGCATAATGCCAGGCACTAAGAACTAGTATGCCATATTGCCACTTAGAAGAAAAGAGGCCAAAATGTGGCTCTGGGAAATGAAGAAGCACCCAAAGCTCAGTGGATGTGTGCTGGTGCTGGTGTGGCTCTGAACAAAGACAAAGAGGGCCGCACACAGACTCTTTTCTTTCATTCAAGCAGCATTCTACGAAGCAAAGCCCAGTGTTTTCCCTCATGCCTTCATCAGCGGCTAGCACAAGTGAAAGTGGTTTCTAACCCACTTCTTTTTGCACCACAGGATGAACGCACCAGCCCGGCTTTGACTCAGCATAATGATTTTCGAATTTAAAAGATAATCTAGAAGCTGAAGTCTTTCTCATTTGTTCGGAGCTGTCATACCCACATGCACACTCTGACAATTAAAGCAACATTATGCTACAGAAAGAGTCACACCCATGAGATGAAGGTGATGCTAAGGGACTTAACGCCATTTACTTAACACACTATATTATTTTTATTTATTTTTTATCAGTGGAGCAACATCAGATAACCTCGTGCATCTCTCCCCTGGGTACATGCTTTCCGCTCATAATTTCAGTAATGAAATATCTGAGCGTAATTGTAAAGACTTGAACTCACTGCACTACCAAAACAGAAATACAAACGCTACCAAGGGTTGCAGCTGCTTTCTTCCTGCAGTATTGTTGCTGCCAGTATACTTCCACGATATTTTTTCCAGCTGTCAACCAGAAGAAATGTGGCAGCATCCTGGCATGTAAAGTGTGTACTTAAAGAGCCGTCACTACCCTCCTCTTCCCAAAAGGAATTCCTCTAATTATACCAGCATTTTAAAATACACTTCACAGGACCATGTTGTGTAAGTCATTTGTTAAGTAGTAGAACCTCTGCCATTGGGCAATTAACAGCTATGTATTATTAGCAGTTTTTTTTTTTTTTTTAAACTTCTGCTTTCAATTTTTTTTACAATGTTTAGCACAAGCACAAAAAAGCTAATATATTAAAATACATTTGAGCAGTGAGACATTTTTTGTCAGAATCATAGAAGGTTGGTATTGGTATCCTTTCAGATGTTCTGCACTGCACCAAACGTGTACATTTCGTTTACTATTCTCTTGATATGTATTTTTTCGTGTCAAGTCTATCTGCCCAATCTCAGCAGACTGCAGCTGGGACACTGTTAGCCTCAACAACACCAGAGCAGTAGCTTATAGTATGTGTTGCAGCTGGGGACGTCAAAGACCTCAAAACAAGCTTGTTTGGCCATCGCGATCAGTTCACAGTCACAGGGATACTGAAGGGAAAGTGCAGCTGTGTTGTAGAGACCGCGGCCTGTACATTACAAAGAGTTAGAAAAGAGGAAACTAGTAGTGGACAGAATAGATGGTCAAGAGGAAGCCGCAAGGTCGTCTCTAAATTAACAGGGTCAGTGAATGATGTGTTGCCAGAACTAAACATATAAACTAGGGATCACTAAGAGAAGTTATATTGTTGCAAAGCCTAATTACATCATCAGGCTGTTGGGATGCGACGTTTTCCCTTCCCAGGGATCATCCGTTGCACCTGGTGGACGGTGATATCAGTGACCAAGTGGTTAAAACCCAGACCTGTTATTGCAACAGCCAGTGGTCTGTTTCCTTTATTAAAAGCTTGCGGCGCCATGTGATGGTGCAGTAGACAAGGCTCCTTATGAAAGAAGGAAGCTGGATACACTGATTCAGCAAATGCTCCGAAAAGTTGTGTACCCCATTTGTAGTCACGTCCACAACCAGCTTGCTCAGGGAGTAAGAGATTCATGGCTTAAAACATAGTTTTTCCATGAAACGTCTTGGTGACCCAGTTCACATGTATTTGGTGTTTGATTTAACTGTAATTGCCTTGATGTTTCACAACAGCAATAACTATTGAGAAACTCTGCCTTTGCTGGACTTTTGCTCTTGGCAGTGCTTCAGTTTCCCAAGGAAGTCATGTTGTGACTCAAGGTTTCTGCACTTACATCAGTTCCTCTCTGGTAATTTCCTCGCCTGCAGCCTTATATGGACTTTCACATCACAGTCTAGCTGCTCTCCTCCCTGCCTTCCCCTAGCATGGTCCTCAGATGCCATGCTCCACTTAAGATTGCATTACAGCAGTGCAACAAGTTCAGGGTTTTACTGTAGGTCTGTGTTTATCAGTCCTAAAGTGTTATTTTACACCTTGAAATACATTATTTTGACATTTAGATTGTTTCGATTTTGCTGCCATGTGTGGTGGCCACTTAGTATCTGCTTTGTTAAGGAAGCACCTCCGCCAAGCACTAAACAAACACAGACAAATAATATGTTTGGTTTTATTGCTAAAATCTGACCACGTGTTGTAACAAGAAAGATGTATATTTCCAGTTCGCTGTTGTGTATTTCTGAATGGGCCTTAAGGACAGTAACAGTTTGTTCTGCTATTTTTCTACTCACTGTTTGAACAAAAGAACCATTTCAGCGTTGGTACAGCAGATAAGCAGCCTGTTTTCATTCACAACCCTTAACACATTTTTATCCACAAACACAGAAACAACCTGTCACAGAACTTGAGCACAACTTACCATTTTAGCCCATTGTGTAGAAATCAAGACAGATGCAGTTTTTCTTGATAGTTGGAGCAAACTTTTAACAAGTGTGGCTATGGAAAGACCAAGAGGTATGCAGGCAGGGGATTAAATGAGACTGTAGTGCACATAGCAGAGCAGATTAACAGTGTGTAGGCAGAGGCAGTGGACAAACTACAATCAGAACTTCTGGGGATTTTACACAAATAGCATGTTGAGGTTGTGAAAAATTCAAACGTGTAAGTTCTTTTTTATACCTATTATTTCCTTGTTTGTGTATTTCTATAGATACTGTTAGAATAATGAGATCATCCTAACTATTTTCACTTAAAATCATCTAATGTTTTGTATAAAATATAACTTACCATTATAGACGTTCAAATATTATTACAAGTAGATGTTACAATGACATGTTAAGTGAATAAATTGTGATTATTTGACCCTTATTACAATGAAAGTGTCTATTATAACCTTCAAGCCAGCAAAGTGTAAACTGTGTACATAATAACAGAATAGTATAAGCAAAGCCCTGCAGTGAGCATTAGTCAACATAATACTGCAAACAGAAGAGCTGGTGGTTTGTATCAGTGGACGTCTTGTGTTTGTGTGGTAAACGTGTGTCCTGCTGCTGAACTATGCTGGAAACATGGAATTAGGTTCATGAAGAATTGCATTAGTTATATAAAAATGTATATTGGAGAACATTTAGACAAGCATTAGTACCTCCATGTTGCTGCCTGATCTTTTTGCTGGGTCTACATATTTTTGTGTATATGCCTGTAACAATACAACACAGGATTTGAACCCAAAAGCAGACTTGGCAGACAACCATTAGGAGTAAAGCAGCCCTTACTTGGTCAGTAGAAGGCTTACAGTTGGCAATATGATGGCAGGCACAGCTAGTGAACAAATGCAGTGCAATATGTCACCAGATGAAAGGCAGCTCAGGCAATTTGGCAAGGAGTGGTAGAGTATAACTGATAAAATGCTATTTTATTATGCTTGTAATGACATTTGACGAGTTAAAAAAGAAAGTGGTCGTGGGAAACGGTTCTCAAAGACCCTCTGCCCTTGTGTGTACTGTCCCCCCTACTTAGAAAGAAACCCCACCCTCCCTCTTCCTGTCACCCAGTGTGTTCCCTTCAGCCATGCATGGGGTGTCTCCAGTGTTATGCTAAGAGGCAGCCAGTGCACAGCCACGGGCTAATCTGGATAGCAGACATGATGAGAGGAGTTGAGCATTTTTTCCTACAGACATCCAGTGATTTTCCTGCAGACAAGTGGTGGAATTTTGTCTGTAACAAATTTGACCTCAAACGTGAAACCCAGACTACTGAAATAAGAGTACTCATGTTTTTACTGAGCTGAATAGATTTTTGGATCAGAGATACTTTCCTGTTGGCTCACTGCAAACTCAGTACTGAGGGGAATATATTAGCTTTAACAGAGGATATAAACATGCTTGTTGTGTTGCTCACAAATCTTTTCCCTTGTATTACTGGCTTCAAGGTAACAACATAACAAGGCTCTCGTGCTGTGCCTCGCACGGTATTGTCACAGTCACATTTTCACACTTCATATGCAGCTTTGCATTACCTAAACTGTTGACTGTATGCTGTTGGGAGTGACAAGGTTAGTGTATACATAGCAAATACGAACTGTAGAAACCCTGTGTTCACATTTTAGTACAAATGTTCCATCTGACTGTATTGAATCTGACTTTTAATGTCTCTAGTAGATCATAGTTGTGTTGCCTCTGACATCTTTCAGATCAGCTGTAAATCAGGTAGCGGTTGCTGTGGTTACAAGGATGAATCCATTGTTAAAGAGTTGTTGACCTTGTGTGTATTTAGCAACTGTCGTACTTTTAGTTACTTTCATTATATTTCCCATGTTTTATTGTTTTATCAAAAGGTCTTTAAATGTACAGCCTGTTATGTGATGCTAAGGTCAGGTGACCACTCACATAATAATTCAATGCAATTCAGTTTTATTTATATTGCACCAAATCATAACAAAAATGATCTCAGGACAGTTTTTATATAAGGCGTTCTCTTTATAATAGTAATTACAGAGACCCAACAATTGCCACCATGAGCCAGCTCAACGCCACTGTCACTCTAATGAATGTCATCCAGACAGAAGGATGCTGGTGAGCAACATTTTTGTTCCCTCTTGCTCCCTAAACCACTTAGCGGCAACTCTTTTGTTGTGTTGGTTTTGGTTAGAAGGATTGTGGTTGTGAACAGCCGACTGAGATAACACCGGTGTAGGAGTGTAAGGGTGGTGACTGAATGCTGGGACGTCAAGGGTTTCCCAGTGAATGTTTTTACTATTAATCACCTTGTCAAATGGTTTCAGTAACGTGTGTGGTGAATAATATTTATATAAAGGACATGTTCACAAATAAATAATGTTTAATCAAAGTGCATCTCAGTGGAGAAAATAGTATATTAGACTGCACTTATATCGCTTAGTCTGTTCTTTAAATCACCTTTTCTGTGAGTTCACCTCAGCAGTTTCACTTCCTCTTCCTGACATGGTGACCTTGGGTGTCAACGTTCATTTTTAAGTTAACTTCTCCATTGTTGCAATTCTTAATTGCCATATAATTATAAAACAACCTTGTTCACTTCCAAAAAATGATAGTGCTGGTTTTCTCTCTCAATGGGTAAATTATGTTAGCATTTTGCTCAAAGCACTGCTGTGGCTACTGCTGTACTCTTCGTCTTGTTACTATAGTGTGAGTTGAATTGATATGGTCAGGTGAAATGGAAGAGTACTTTATTATAATGGCTATTAAAGTATTGTAAGTGAGAACCTGAGTCCAACAAGGCATGTACAATTATCTTGAAACTAGATGTCAATCTGATTTGAATATGCATTTAAATGATAAGTCAATAAACGTTTATGCTGTAACATTTTTATATTACACAATGAAATGATAAGTTGGTTTGATAAATCAAAGACCACCTTTATGATTTATGTGCAGCTGATAGCAGTGGTAGATATAGCTGTATGAGTAAGAATAAAGCAAATGGAGATATCAAAAATAGCACAAAGTTTCAGGCAATCAGTGAAGCGGAGGATTCTTGACATTACATGGGTCAGTCAACAAGCCAATAGTTTGTCAAAAACAAATGATCAAATACAACACTGTAACAGAATTGGTCTTTAGATATGCTTCTAAATGTAAAGAGTTTTGGTGTGATGACATAGCGTTAAGAATAAGTCATGGAAACATGACACGTGTGCCTGAATGGGGTGTTTTCGAGCATGTGCTAATAATAGCGTGTTAAGTGTTTTTGAGTTCTGACCATGGGAGACACACCCTAACCAGGCCGAAAATGTATGAGTGTAGTTCCTTTTTCATGCTACATTTGCAATTCTGACTCAGGAAACGAAACCGCTTAAACTGCAGCAGGGCGGTGATGAGCTGAACTCTTATCTGCACTAGTTAAAACATTTTCATCCAATTTCATAATTGCCACTTGGCAAAGAATGGTACGTCTAGATGACTTTTAGGCATCTGTGTTGGTTTTCAGTGTGTGTGTGCAGATTGTGGGCTTCACTACAACTCTAACTGCTGGCGATGACAGGAAGTGACAAGAGGGGCAAGTGTCCTGAGCAGTAAATGGGGTCCTGCTGACATGAATGGGAAAGAACGCAACTCTCAGCCCTGCTACTGGGAAATAATGCATACCATTGTTGTTCGGGACAGGCGTGGGCCTAAGCCTGCACAGTTATTTCCCAATTGACACACATGCATGCTGCTGTTTTTGCCATCTCTAAGAGGACAGAGAAAATGAGGCATGCCTACATGGTCAGTTTACTAAGTACAGAATCAGTTTATTCTCTGGGCAACCTCATCCTTTCAGGTTAAATACATTTATTCCGCTTTTGACAAACATTTTCAGCCACTTAAATAAGAAGTCCCTCACTGGCCAAATAACCAGCTGTAACAAAACGTGTTACCTGAAGAGAATGAAATTGACTTTACAGTTTGTCTGTCCTTGTTAGGGTATATAGCTTAGCAGAAAGCTGACAGGTTGCTTGATACATGGCAGGATGTAGGCGGCTCTCGTGAGACCTCAGTGTTTAGCAGCAATGCCTCACAAGGCCCAGCCACCAGAGGATGTGGTTACTTCCTGTAGATAAGTTACTGAGACAGAGCCAGATTGCCAGGTTGTCGACCACACCGTGGAACCATGAGATATTCTCTCTTATGAGTTCTACCTATATCAAAATATACATTTTCATGATTTTATGATGGGTTGGGTGGATTATTGTTCACATTAGGCCTGATTAGGCTGTGTACTTGTTCTCCAACTTATACCTGTGGTATAAGTCTGTTCATTGTTGTTGTTTTTAAATACTACCACTAAGGGGCTCTAGTCGGAAATTTTAAAATTCTTCATATAGTAACTTTAAGAAAAAGAAGATGATGCTTTTTCAGTTAAACCATCAAAGGAATTCAACAGAGTGTTCAATAGTGTTGAGTGTGGTCATGAGTCATTTAAAAATGGGCTTAATTCTTAAAAGCCACCCTAAAACTAAAGATTAATCAGTACATTGTACAGCTCAAAGAAGTGAACATGAATCAATTTCCTTGAGACACAAGAGTCTCCAGATCACCCCAAAAATAATGACGAAGCTCTCCTTTTCTCCTGAAACTAAAGGTTGATTTGGGCACAATAATATATGTGACATGTCTTCATTTTATTCCAAATGCTGTCTATGTCGATTTAGATTTTAAAAGTCGCTCATTCTTCCAATGTGCTCTCTCCCTCAGATCAGTGTAAGAGTCACCACGATGGATGCTGAACTGGAGTTTGCCATTCAGCCAAATACAACAGGAAAGCAACTCTTTGACCAGGTATGAGAAACGTTTGACATGTAACCAGTGTGCTTTCCAATGACAGGAAGAAGCGTTTGAATCTTCCTTAATTTGGAAGAATAAGGTTTTTGTGTGTGATATTCTTGCGAGTATTTTTAACCCCTGAGTTACTGTGAAAAAGTGTATTAAGCTATAAGCAGCAGTTAACTGGCAGGTTACTTTATTTTCTTTTAACAGTAAAATTACTATACTGCTTATTACAGTAGTTCTTTAACTTACTTTAATATTTTATACTGCAATTGTAAAAACACATGGGATAATACAGGAGTGTGCAAATGTTCTAGTGGGGATGCACATTAATAATGGTTCTTCTTTCATGTTGTAAGGTTGTTAAGACCATTGGGCTGCGGGAGGTTTGGTACTTTGGACTCCAATACCAGGATACAAAGGGTTTCTCTACGTGGCTCAAGCTCAATAAGAAGGTGAGTTCTTTGGTATTTTGCTCCACAACAATGTCTTATACACGGTTTTGCCCTTCGTTGTCAAGACTGAACTCAAGTCTATTTATAGAAATATACCCCAGCCCCTCACCTATGTCACGTTCTATTTTAGGTGACAGCCCAGGATGTGAGGAAGGAAAGCCCGCTGCTGTTTAAGTTTCGTGCCAAGTTCTTCCCTGAGGATGTGTCAGAGGAGTTAATCCAGGACGCCACACAGCGGCTGTTCTTCCTGCAGGTGAAGGAGGGAATCTTAAATGACGACATCTACTGCCCTCCAGAGACGGCGGTCCTCCTGGCCTCCTACGCAGTGCAGGCCAAGTACGCCGACTACAACAAGGAAGTCCACACGCCAGGCTATCTGTCCGGTGAACAGCTGCTCCCTCAGAGGTAACCCAGGCCATTTCAGTCTAGCAGTGAATGTCGCGTAGATGTCACCTTTCGGCCAGTGTGTTTGTAGGACACCTGTTTCTCACTCTCATCTCTCATGTCCTCAGAGTTCTAGACCAGCACAAACTCAACAAGGACCAGTGGGAGGAGAGGATTCAAGTGTGGCACGAAGAACACAAGAGCATGATGAGGTAAGCACCGACACGCGGTTGCTCCTGCAGCATTTGAAGAAGAGAAACATTTTTCAACAAATTTCAACAATTTCAACAAATGCTTTTTCAAAAGGGTTTTTTACACTGTTACCCAAAAAATACAGACTGAAATGTGTATATTGGGGAGATTCTACCTGCCACCTGCAGTGTTTGCTAAACAATTTCTCAGTCTCCTCCTTAGTGATGCCATTGGTGTTTGGAGATTGAAGAACACCGGGTCACTCTCAGTACTTTGAAAATGTGTGGCGTGAACTTTTTCCACTCAAGGCTTGTGTTCAGCCAAGTTGCTGTACGTTGAACACATTCCACCTATGAGCTCAGTGCCGTATGTGCCGTTACTACTGTATGGTGACGACGCCGTGCTTCGAAGTCAAAGCTCCAACATGTGAGACTTTTGTGCTCCTTAGTCAGTTTTTCTGAAGCACTAGTTAAAGGCACGTGTTATTTGCCCACAGAGAGGAATCCATGATGGAGTATCTGAAGATCGCTCAAGATCTGGAGATGTACGGAGTCAACTACTTCAACATCAAGAATAAGAAAGGAACAGAACTGTGGCTTGGAGTGGATGCTTTGGGGCTCAACATTTATGAACAGAATGACAAGTAAGTAATTGCACCACAATGTAGTAATTGAAATTGCCATCAGTTCACATGCTCAGTATAACTGGGGTTTATTATCGTTACTTATACTAATATTACCTGTCCAATGTAACGCAGCTGACCCAGAGTTTTTGTTTTTCATTGTGTTCAACAGAATGACGCCCAAAATTGGATTTCCTTGGAGTGAAATCCGGAACATTTCCTTCAATGACAAGAAGTTTGTCATTAAACCAATTGACAAGAAAGCCCCCGTATGTAAACCCTTAATAACAGACAACTTGTCAGCAGCTGATACATCATCTGTCTATGTATTACTCCTAATACAAATCTGTAATGTTGGACTGTTTTAGGACTTTGTGTTCTATGCTCCGAGACTGCGCATCAACAAACGCATTCTGGCTCTTTGCATGGGCAACCATGAGCTGTATATGCGCAGACGCAAACCAGACACCATCGAAGTGCAGCAGATGAAGGCTCAGGCTCGGGAGGAGAAGAATCACAAGAAGATGGAGAGGTACGAGTCGCAATCTGGCGTCCGAGAATTGCATGTGACTTCTGATGTTTGCTATTATTTAGTAAATTCCGGAAAGAGCCTACTAAAGTAAACTATGGTCTACTTTCGAAAGATCCTCCCGATTACTGTATAAACCAATACATCTTGCATCTTGTGTACTGTTTCTATTTGCGATAGAGCTCTGCTGGAGAATGAAAAGAGGAAAAGAGAAGTTGCAGAAAAGGAAAAGGAAAAGATTGAAAAGGAGAAGGAGGAATTAATGGAGAGATTAAAGCAGATTGAGGAGCAGACGAAAAAGGCCCAGCAAGGTGGGTGACCTATCAGCATTAAAGGAGACATGGTGGCAATGTTTTCCTCACATGACACTTACCTTTAGTGCTTCTCTCTTTGTGTGTGTGTGTGTGCAGAGTTGGAGGAGCAAACACACAGGGCTCTGGAGTTGGAGCAGGAGAGGAAGAGAGCTCAGGAGGAGGCTGAACGCCTGGAGACTGACCTGAGGAGCGCTGAGGACGCCAAGGTGGCACTGTTGCAGCAGTCCGAGAACCAGATGAAGAACCAAGAGCACCTGGTCAGTTATCTGAAACTATTTGCCTAATCATCGGCACTGAGACAGAAAGAAGTGTATTCTCATGCTTCAAATGGAGAAAGTCTAAAAGAGCGTGTCTTTTTAGGCCACAGAGTTGGCTGACCTGACCTCCAAGATCTCCCTCCTGGAGGATGCCAAAAAGAAGAAGGAAGAGGAGGCAGTGCAGTGGCAAGAGAAGGTATGATCTGAGTTTCAACTTTCTTTATAGTAACCCGACTTGCTTTGATTGCAGTGACAGTTGTTGAAAATGGAAGTACAAAGGAGCATACTGTATCACGCCCAACTGTAGGACTGATGACATGAAATGAAAGTGTTTTTCTGCTTATCATTGAACAAAGTTTTATAACCGGATAACTCTGAAAAGTTTTTTTCATATGAAAATTACTTGCGTCTAACAGCAGTGGAAATAACGTAGTTTCATAGGCAGTTTTCTTCTACCCCCTCTTTCACTGGGCTAAAACTAAAATGTATGCATTACAGCCACCATGTGGTGAGGAGTGAGACAGACAGAAGTTACTCTGATGAGTCTCAGGTTGAATCTCTGCTCTACATCCTCTTATGTTGTGTTTCAGGGATTGGTATATTTAAGTATAAAGTAGTGATTTTACTGTCAAATGTTGAATGCTGTGTGTTAACCAATCATCATTTCTGCATTGCTGCCTCAAATCTCAAAACAAATACAAGCTATTGGCACCGGTTGTTTATGTGTATTTGGGGGAGGGGTGAAAGCTCACAACTTGTCTCGTGTCGTTTTTTGGTAAAAATCCATGTGTGCCAGTCCAGCCCCTTCATTGTTTTTTTGGGCAGCGTGCCTCATGCTGTTTGTGGCGGTGATGGCTGTCTTTGTGTGCAGGAAAGCCCTATGATATTCAGGCCAAGGCTGCTGTGCTAAGTGGTGGTTTCCATGTTGTGCACTCAAAACTGGCTCTTATTCCCAGCCGCTCATAGCACAAGCACTCTTTATACTGTGTTTACTACATACATGTGCATACATTTAGTGTATATATCTCCAAAGTGTTAAAAATAGTAGAAAATAAAACAGGGAAACACGGCAGAGAAGGGTAATACAATGGTCAGTCAGCTTTTCTAAGTGAGTCTCAGTGGAACAGTTATGTTTTAACTTTCTCCTGCTCAGCGCCTTCAAATTATGTCCATTTGAAGTTGTTCTCTGATTCCATATGGCTGATATGGTGTATTTCATAGATACTTTACATCGTTTTTAGTGCTAATTAGAAAATGTTAGCATGCAACATATTACAAGTATGTTAGCATTGTCATTGTGAGCATGTTAGCAGGCTGATGTTAGCATTTGGCACTACTGTGCCTGAGTACAGCCTCACAGAACTGCTAGCCTGACTGCAGTCTTGTGTTTGGCCAGTGGAGAAACAGTACTACTTAAAAATAAAACATTTTGTTGTATGTTTTTTTGGACCATTGAATGTCTGTCTATAGTTCACTCTGTCAAGGATATGCTCAAAATGTATAGCAAGCCCTGTAAATGTAACGCACAATCAACCTATTGGCATTCTCTGCTCCCTCAGGCCACCATGGTGCAGGACGACCTGGAGAAGACCAAAGAAGAGCTTAAAAACAAAGTGATGGCGGCTCACATTCAGGAACCCCTCAACGCAGAGAATGAGCACGACGAGAATGACGAGAGCAGCGCCGAGGCCAGCGCCGAGTTCACCTCTGCCGCCACGTACAAGGACCGCAGTGAAGAGGAGCGCATGACGGAGGCTGAGAAAAACGAACGCTTGCAGAAACATCTACTCGTAAGTCTTCTTACTCGTATCTCAAGATCAATTTGACCTGTCAATAAATATTTTGCACGCTCAGGGTCTCGTGTTCACAGTAACGTATTGGCGTGACATGTATTAATACTGCGATGACTGTATTACCAGGTGTTAAGCTCAGAGTTGGCCAACGCTCGGGACGAGACCAAGAAAACAGTGAATGATGTCATCCATGCGGAGAACATGCGAGCAGGACGAGACAAGTACAAGACCCTCAGACAGATCCGGTCAGGAAACACCAAACAACGCATTGATGAGTTCGAATGCATGTGATGTCTGCATTCACCAATGCAAAGGCCCACCCAGCTGGGCCATTCTTGCCTGGACTGCAGTCCTGCCTCACTCAAGCCGTTTCCTCTGTACCCAAACATATCAGATCCACAGCATGACATCGTTGCAAAAGCACAGCACAATGTTCAAATATGGATCTGGAAATCATTTGTTATCATTCTTAACTTTGAATTTAGGCAAGTCACTGGTTAAAAAGGGACATACTGTATTTTAGTAGTACATTCTTCACAAGGGGTTTATGTAGCATATTAGTAATGGGCTCACGCCACATTTCATAACTCATTGAGTAAGCATTTCTAATTCCTTTATATGTTTCTTTCACATTTTTCTATTATGATTTCAAATAAAAAGGCTCAGAGACCGATCCAAATTTAGTCAGTTTGAAACCTGCCTGCAGACATATTTCTGCTGTACACATGCAACGGTTCTTCACAGCAAGTTGGATTTTTCAGACAGTAGTTCTCCCATGAACTGTTGTCCGTAAAACCAAATACACTGTAATCTGTCTGTGTGGAGCGTTAATAGAGCAGTATTCTTTTTTGTGTGTGCAAATTTACAATTCATTTGCTTTACTTCTCATTTGACTGTATTCAGCATCTTCCAACTGTTACAAATCATACAATATTTACATCTCACTCACAAGTTGATATTAAACATCAATTTCATGTAGATTTTTTTGTCTGTCTTTACATTTCCAAACACCTTCAAGTCAGAATACAAGGCTTTGGTGTCAAATTTGCAGTTAAATCTCAAACGAATCAATTTCTTTTATATCTGCATAGAATTGTAGACATAATGAACTTGATACAAGATAACCTAAATCCTAGAAACCTACATTCCATGTGTTTGCCTTGAACAGTATTTGAAACAATCTTTGGCCACAATTAGGCTCTTGGTCATGCTACATAAGAAAAGCACTCATTTTGTTTTGAAGCAACTGATATAAATGTGGCTTCTGAAATGCATTTTAATCCGTAGCTTGAAGTTTGGCAAAATCAAATAAAAATCGTGTATTGTCTATGTCTTTAAATCTACACAGCCCTGTAGGGCTACAGCATCTGTAGAAACTTTGAGTTGCCACTTTTTGTAAATCAGGGTGTTTTTTGCATTGATATAACCAGTACAGCATAAAGAATTACACTGTAATTTTAACATGTAACGTTGGTGAACAAATGCCAATAAAGTCATCTGTAAAGGTAAAAGGTGAAGTTTAATCTGAAATGTCATGTGTTACAGAAGAAGCAGACACCAATGAGGATATTTCTGTATGATAAAAACTAGAAGGAGCCATAGATGGAAAGAAAACAGTGTTTTGTTATAAACTTATTGAACAGCTCACTGCTGTTGATAGAAAGCTGATGGAACAAGCGACACCACAAAGCTCAAGGTATTTTGCCATGAATGGATGTTTAAATCCAGGCCAAAAGATTTTGTGTAAAAAGGAATATGACGTACTTTCTTGTGCCATTGTCCCAGATTACGTTTTGGCATTCAGATATGGATGAGGTTTTGCTTGTTCTGAGATGTTTAGAAATTAGTGTTTGAAAGATTTATTTTCATTATTTTACAAATTCAAAGTAAATGTATTCTAGTATTAAATATTTCTTTTTATTTTATTTAGATTTCTCTTATTGAATGAACATTTGTCATTTGTACCAAGATGCATTTTGATATACAGTATTCTCGCCCATTGCTGTGTATAGTTCTTGTATCTGCCGTGAAATATAAAATTGCAGTTGTTGCTATTTTGGATACCTTTCCAGGCCTTTGACAATAACTTTTATAATGCTGCACTGAATGTTCTACCTGAAGCACCGTGTATTGACAGCCTTTTTTAAAGAATCAAGTGTAATTTGAACTCAAGTCATGTGTGGAAAAGAAATGTATAAAAAGATGCTACTCAATATTTTGCCTTGAAGCAAAAAGGACTGAAACATAATTAATACTGTAAATTGACAGACAGTGCCTTGCCCAGGTTTTTCCGTCAGATCTTGCTGCTTCAAGGCTTCCTTTCACCAAGGATACAAAAATGAATAAAAGTCCAATTAAACTTTCTTCTCCTGGCAGTTTCTGCATTTTACAACCATTACTATTATAACTACTGTTTCTGCTATAACTGAAGAATATGTATGAAGTATTTTGCAATCTTATACCCCATATATTTCTTCAAGTTTATCTTGACATAAATGCAATTTATTAATTTGTTTACATTGACTTTACATTACAGCAACTCATCAGATCCACTTTTGGCCCTATGGTTAGCAGAGTTTAATCCAGTTACCAGCAAGCCTGCTGTTGTGCTTCTAGCTGCAGTCTTGCAATGAGCCACATGGTGGCAGTTTACCCTCAGTCTGCAATGAGGGTGACGTGGCAACTATTTGAAAGTGATTCAGTTAATTCGCATCAATGCAGTTTCGGTCAGTGATACCTGGATTGTTATAAACTTAAAGGTCATGTTAATGGCTGGTGAACATATCTGTACATAGTATGTTTAAACATTTACATAAATGTGACTTTGAGGTCCATTTTTCTCTCTACCAAAGCAAGTTCCCATAGATTTTCATATAATCACACAATCAAGCACAATCTCATTCACCAGGTTAGAAAGAATTGGCTAAACATGATCTCTATAAACTATTTTGTAATATGGTAAACACTGAAATATCTCCCAGAGTTGATTTTTCCCTTCTGGAAAAAGCCTCAACTGTCACATATTTATTACATTTTTGAAATCCAACTTGGAGGAGTCAGGTTTAAATTCAAAACTCAAATATAAAATAAACCCAGGGATTGACAGGCTAGCAAATAAGAAACTCAACGTTTGATTTGCAGTTTCAAACCTATGAATCCGGGTGGAGATGCAGACAGCTTCTGCCTTTTCTATTTAAACAGGAGCACATCTCTACAGCCACAAGCTCCTGCCACCTGAATGTAACAGCATTTAACATTTTGTCATTAGTGTGTTAAATGAAAATTTGTGCAGTAAATGCTTTCCTTTTTCTGTGTGTGGTAGCTACATCATTAATTAAATTACTTGTGGTAGCTAAATAAATTTTTCACCAAATAAGTAATTAATAAATAATAAGTATTCACAAAGTTTTGCAGCTATTATTGCAATAGGAAATTCAGTTAATTCTTGTTGAACGACTTGATGGAAATCAAGCTTCTCTTTCTCAACACCAAAGGAGGTGGTGTTTTTTCATCTCCCACTTCCTCTATATTTGTGGTATGAGTGGCCTCAAAATAGTGTTGAAACGGTTCACACTCTGAACTGCCACTTAGAGATAAACTGCTGTGAGTCTTACTGTGTGATCAAAACCCACAGTGTATACTTCAGTGTTTCACATAGCATGAGTCAGGAATACTAGCTTCCATCGCTTCCTTGCTTCATTGTTCTTCGGGTTGACTCTAAATACATCCCATTGCCCTTCAAGTCCTTTACTGTAATACCTTATTCTGAAAGTGTCAAATATTTTGCTCTAAATGTTACCAAAGGGTTTTATTCGAAAGACTGAAATTTGTAAAAAACCTTCACGGCACTGGGAACTCATGGCTGAGCTGAAACAATGTTAAAGTGTTCACTGCCATCTGCACATATAAATCCTGTGACGAACACATGTCTCATGCCAAAACTACAAACTAATTAGCTTGTCAGTGCCTTTCCAAATGAATAAGGAGCTGGCAGGTGGATTTTGTTACCTTTGGACAGAGCCAGTCTACCTGTTCTCTCTGTTTCTATAGTCTTCTAAGCTAAGCTAACCGACTGCTGGCTGTAGCTTTATATTTATCGTACAGACATGAAAGTGATATCAGTCCTCTCATCAAACTCTCTACAAGAAAGCGAATAAGCGTATTTCCCAAAAAATGTTGAACTATTCTCATTTGAATTGTTTCTGATCTGCCACCACTCCTTTAGGTGTTTGGGCAATTATAACTGCATTCTAGGTTTTACTGATATTAGTTAATAGCTTTAACATGTTGTATTTGAACTGTGAAATATTAAAACCAATGCAGTGCTGCAGTACGGCATTAGAATAACTGACAAACTAACAAACAATAAAGCCATTACCCACTTTAAAGACTGATATATCCTCTTAAGATAATAAAATGGTATACTATTCTATACTATATTATACTGCACTGCCCTACACTATCTTAACTATTGTATATTATACTATACTATACTACACCATAACATACTATACCACACTATCTTAACTATTGTATTTTATACTATACTATGTTACACTTAGTATACTAAAGTATACAATACTGCACTATACTATACTAAATTATGACTACTACTAGTTAATAGCCTACGTTTTCCAGGAACATTCATTTCATTTTACAGGTGCAGACAGAATGTACTAATACATTATACATTTGCATATTTACCGAATGAGTCACAGGATGCTATATGTTGTAGACTTTAGCATTTAGTGAAGGTGGTTCACATACAGAGCTGTATTAGGATGCAGGTGCCTTCCTCATTGGCTGAGGATGGAGGTATTTAGACTAGTTTGGTCATAGGTGCTTCTAAAGTGCATGGTGTTATACATTGATGTGATGATGCAGAAAGTGACAATGCATCACAGTTGCATTAACTAAGATCTTTTTTTCCCTCTATTGGCTTCCCTAAGCAGTCTGGGTTCATCACGGCCAGCCTTTTTCTTTCTTGTAGATGTGCCCTTAATGATTCCTCCCTGCATGCTGCTGCTAAGAGTTTGGTGGAGTATTTTGATTAGGCTGGTACACGTGAGTACACTGAAACACCTTAGCATCCACTAGTCCAGTCTGAACAGTTGGTATACAGAATATTAAATGTTCAGTCACTTTGTATATTAAGGAAGCTCAACATACAGTACAGTTGGGGCTGTAGAGGGAAGTCCAATGTTAATTATTGGTGCATTAACACGAGGAACTTACACAGCAGTGTGCTTAGTACATTCAGGTTGTTGCAAAAAGATGTGGGTAATTCCTAGTGTAGCAATAAAAAGTGACAATAATAGCTTTTACAGAGTGTACCTTGGAAATTTGAGACTCCATATATTATGAAAGCATTGTAAGGATTAAGTGCTGGGTGGGATGGTTACATAGGCAGACAGTTGTTGGGTGCTCTGTGTCAAAGTAAAGCAACGTCCCACACCACGGGAAAGCTTTTGGAACAGGTGGTCATTTTTTTCTTTGCCCTGATCCTTGTAGTTTTCCTGCACAGGGACGTAAACTGACAGACAGACCACAAATCAGCAATGTAGACTAAACACTGATACTTATCCTTGAACCAGGAAGGAGCAGATGATGGCCAGTGATGGCTATGTTCCAAAATTAGAGAAAAATACTACTGACATTGTCATTAGATACAGTATCAGTGTACAGAATAATAAAACAGACCATGGTTCTTTTCATAGTTTAAACACTATTCTATCTGGAATACACTGGCAGATCATTAATTAAATCCCACAAGGGCGATGGCTACTTCCTTGATTTTTAGCATTATAAAGCTGCATTCATGTGTTCCATAAACACATGAATGCCACTTATGGCGAACAAAACTGTTGAAATCATTATCTCTAAAGCTGTGAGCCATGAAAGCCTTCCACAGCATTTCACAATCATGACATGTTGACACTTTATTTCCACATATTTCCTGCGAGCTAGCTTTGCAGTTATCTTCCTTGTTTTGACTTCCTCTTTGCAGCGTTGACACTCAATGGTCAAACGAATTGTCTTGTGCACAGTGTCATAATTGTACACTCTTGTGAGAGAAAGAGGAGCGTCTCACTCAGACTCGTCTGCGTCAACATCAACAGATCTGAGCACTCAGGTAACAGATTGGTATCCAATTTCTAAAATATTGTGTACAGAAAACAATATCCTAATGTAAAATGGGAAATATGTGCATGTTTTTAGGTCTTTGATATTGCTTGGTTGGAGCACTACTTGTGTCTTGTTCATTTATTCTACAGAGCCATCTTTGATTTTAGGAGATCAGGCCCCCCACTTAGTGTATTTGACAAGCTGAGTTTGACACTCTGTATCAGTGAGTGTCAGTTTGTCAAATACCCCAAGTGAGGTGTCACTTGTCTACAAATTGAACCCATCCCGGGTTACTCCACAGACTGAGCAGTCAACTCCACAGGGTGATCTATTCTACCACACCAAGGAAACTCACAACGCCAAGGGAACAGGCTCGAAGCACTTCTCTTGTGAAACTTTTGAGGATATAGATAAGGAACAAGGTTTACAGTGGCTATGGTGAAGACAGACAAGTGCTTAGCCATTGTATCATGTCTTTGACTGTCAGTTATTTGATAAATCATGTGTGAATTACTCTAGTACATATCATTGTTTTAGTTGACCGAAGATGTTTCATTTTTAAATCAACAAAGCCTTCATAGAGATGTCTGAAGAAAAGAGAGGTGTGTTAGATCATTTATTGAGCAAAAAAGCCTTACCCAGTTTTGTTTGTCAGTCTTTCATGTCACATATTGTTATTTTCATGATGGTGGAAGGCTGGTCCGAAAATCAGACTCTGACTTGGTCGACATGAAGAGGGGAAGATAATGGCTTAATAAAACATGCAGTGATCCTGTAGCCTAGTATGTGTCCTCTTAATCTTTTGCAGAATTTATGCGTGATAATGTGATCTGCCAAAATGCACTGACCATGTTTAATAATGGTGAAAGAGGTGCATTTTTCCCCAGGCTGATCTGTGATCTCTCAAGGGCTATACTTATATTAATAACATGAATTAATTATGTTTTAAAACCGCTGGAAGTGCTGCAGACAGAAGCTCATCGTCCAACTGACTTCTAAAAGACAACACTTATCGGTCTGCCGTGCATTTCCTCTTCCTGTGAGATGCTACATTTCCTACATGTGCAACAACAAATGTTTACGCCTGTTTGACATTCAAATACCAAGTAATGGCTACTCATTCTCTCCAACTGCCAAACTATTAAACTGCTGTTTCAACACTGCACCAAATGAGGCTACATCCACATAAAGGTTTTTAAAAGGTCTGCATTGCATGATGTCAGTGGGCAGCACACACATCTACTACTACGACCCAGGACTATATTAGTGTCTTCTGCGCGTCACTGCATGAGACGGCTGGTAACACATGTAAGTGTAAGTCATGTGCACTCTGTCTTGGCTGCAGAAATTAATGTGTTTTACACTGCTGCGGTGGTTTGCGTCTGCATCAAACATTTGCACACCCTTCCATCTATCATGTGTGTCAGGCGTGCTTGGTATAAACAAAGTGATGTGGATGGCGTTACACACAAGTTTATGTGTAAATGGTACAGATGTGGTTTTTATGAAACTCCCATATACATATTTATGGCTATTTGGGATTCTTTTATTCCAATCAAAGTATTTCAAAAATACAGTTTGACATTGTGAAGCACTGCAGCCACAAACTGAATCACTTTGCTCTTATTGCTTTCCAGATAACTTTTTGAAGGTTGTCCAAATGTCAAGTTGTACTGTATACTGTTAGCAAGTCTTGTCTGGCCTCCAAGGCTGTTGGAAATGTTCTTAAATTAACTTTGGTCTGGAACAGGAGTTCGAAAAAATGTTTTAAAGCCATTTAAAAAACTCTGAGTCTGTAAAAGAATCCTTTGTGTTTATAAGAGTTCCTCATTAAACACAGCCGACATCAAATAGGTCTACCCTCTTCAAATGTTTGGGAATGCAATCTGTTGCATTGCGCAAGAGCAATGGGCATCCAACAAGGTTGCCAAATTGTGCATTACAGTACTTATTTGTGTTTCTGCACCCCTGATTCCAAAATTAACTCAAAACCACACCTGCAATATTACCTGGCGTCCATGGGAATTGCAAAAAAAAGTGTCACTGTCTGTCAGTTAGACAAATGAGCAGTAACAGCTTGCCACATATTTTTCATCAAAGGTTTTCACAGACCAAAGTTATCTGTGTATCTGGTGGATTTAATTTTTAGTGTGTGAAGTAATTCAGTGGGAGGTTATTTGGGTAATAGTTGTGACTGTTTTTGTTAAAACATTTACCAAACAATGTTAAAATCTCAAAGCATTCTGTTTCAAGCTTGTCTTCTTTGCTTTGTCTTGTCGTGCATTTGTTGCTGAAACTCCACCACCATGCTCTGTTTGCCCAGTAAGTGGTGGTAGAGCTTTATTCTTCAGCTTCGTTCATAACGTCTGTGTCACATTAAAGAGTTTGATACTAAACACAACACACCAAGTAAGTCCTTTCATACTAACATATTCAGTTTGTCAAAGCATTCATTCATTTATCCTGCCAAGAAAAGCTAAACATGTATTAGATTAATAGTGCCACACCACAGGCTCAAAGCTCTTATGCTTTGTTTATAGAGATACAATACACAATCGCTATAAAAGTCATCGTCTACACTGGTAACAAAGTGTTTAGGAGACGCCAAAAAGAGATAAAGATATCTACAGGTAAGGAGTGCAATTGTAATTGTTATTTATAAGTTCTGATAGCTAGTCAAGCGTCCAATGATTAGCAATGACGCTACAAAATATATTTTAAAGTATACAACAAGAAAATATATGATGCAACAATTTAGGCACTGTGGTTAAAAACCCATCTCAGTAAACAATGCACCATGCGGCTGTCTAGCAGAACAGCTTTGACCGTGAACGTTGCCTCATCACACCGACAGTCCGAGTGGCTGAAGCTCGCCATTATATTTATTTAAGGCATCAGTAGTTAAAGCTTTGAGTCTTTGCTCATGCTTTTGCGAATCATTCATCAGTCAGAAATATATATTTTAAATGTGTCATAAGAGCTCCTAATAAGTGGTGATAATCAGCAGTTTGCTATTATTTGTTACACAGAGGAGCCTAATTTGAACAGCCAAACAGCAACACTTCAGGTTGTGACTGTTCCCTGCTATTTCTTTAAACCTTTTAACCTTTTTTTTTTTACATTCTCTAACCACTGTGCTCAACAGGAGTACCTTGAGAACCATAGGATGTATTTTGGTTCCAGAGATGACAAATACTGTGCATATAGAATCAATTTTAGATGTTGGGGAAAAGCAAAGCATTTGAATTTGGAACTAATGGCTTGAACAACATGAGGGCTGTTTGCAAATGTAGTGTATTACACTACAAAGCAAACAAACCCTGAATGAAAACATGATTTAGCAAATTGCACATGCTCAATGAGGCTGTCTCACCTGACACAGAAGTGGAGGTTAAGGGAGTATAGGAAAAGTCTGCATGAATTGACACACATGACTTTGTCACATTCACCCTGCTCCACTGACGGAATTGTGTTCCTCGACTGCCATCTAGTTTAGTGTTCAAAATATCTGTCTTTCACCAGCAGCTTTTAGCTAGGAAAACAATATCACGGTGGTCATCTGAACATTTTCACACAACGGTAACAGTGAGTCTGTGGGATTCCCTGCCATCCTCCCTGTATTTACATCTCTGTAGCATAAATGACAAACAAACACAAGTAAATACAGAACATGTAGAAATAACCTGATTGTACACTGCAGTGTTTCAGAAAAAAAAGGTGTCAAAATGGTTGCGTAATATTAAATAAATGCCTCACTTTAGAAAAGTGAAAACTCTGAATGCAGGTTTTATTAATGAGAACATACAATGTAATATATTTATTGCATAAGATATGAAAAGAAGGCTGTAAACATGTTGCAGTCCATGAATGACCTGGTCGCCCTCAGTCAGCAGATAAGGGCCAAGGTTCAATTTATTCAACTTGGAAATTAGAGTGATCCCATCCTCATCAACCAATCTTTATTTCCAAAACACTGAAAATAAAACCATGAATGAACACAAACCAAAACTGCATTCCATAATAAAAAATGTTGAAAGAATCATTCAAACAACAACAAAAAACAAACTAGGATTACAACTGATCTGAAATGACAGTTTACATCCTGTTTATAAATATCTGCTCCACTGTTGTATCCTGTGTAAAAGAGAACCATTTAGTTTGGGTGACCGGTGGTCTTAATCTGCTGCTGCATTCAATGGAGTAATCTCTAATGTACTAACACGTGGATTATTGTGATCTGACTTCTGGTTGAAGCACTCTGTTGGCACTCTAATTATAAAAGTGTCATCAGTCAAAGGAAGTTTTTCCTAGTACTTGCTCATGGTGGGACTGTTGAGTTGAAAAAGTGCGCTGAGAAAACGTTGTTATGATATGGCACTTTATAAATAAAACTGAAAATAAAACTGAAACTCAGAATCCCTGATGTATAAAAGTGGTTTCTAACTAAATGCTAAAAACACTGACGCACAATGTGATGCCTCATCCTCCAGAATCTTCTCAAAATCCAGTCAGTGACAGTTGCAAACAGATAACCTACTTACTAAAGACATTTATTTACAATAAAGATATATTTGCAGGATCAAGACATTGATTAAACTTCCCAATGAGGTAAAAGACATTTAGAAAACAAAACTTTTTTTTGTTGGTTTGATTTGCTTTAATTCTGTAACTGCCACTCTTTCTAATTTCAAATGCACCAAAGTCGCCTATACATAAAAATACATTTTTGACAGAATAAAATACACAAAGAGGGAAATTAAGATTTGTAGTAAGTGTGTGAGAATTCAAAGTTTTGTCTTCACATCTTTTAACTGGTTTTATAGTGCAAAATGGGGTTTTGATATTTGATAAATGTCTAATCCTGGTCTCAGAGTGGTTTAAATCATAACGAAATGAATTAAGATGAAAAGGAAAAGGTTCCTATTTACAACATGAGGTCGATATAGCAAAGTGTTAACCTTGTCAACCGAGTGGAGCAACAACTCCGTCAGGCCTTCTGTGTGACAGAAGTGAGACATTGTTAATGGTGTTGTTGACAAATACCATAAATGCACTTATTTATATTGATGTAAAACATTTATTGTTATTTTACAAGGTAATATATTGAGCATTTACGGGGGGAACACTTTATTCCACAGCCCATTTATCCAGGAGCCTTCTCCCACATTTAAATACTCTATCCTGTCAACTTGAATCACTCATGCATGCCTAAAATGAACAAAAATGAAGACTGACATATTATTTGTGAGCGACAACGTGCTTCCCACACTAGTCTTTATACTCTATGCTCCTTAATTGTTTATGATATACAGGACATTAAAGCTGGTTCAGGTTCTCTAACATCAGTTTTGATCGTCAGACATTTGACCTTGAACTACCCCAGACTTTTACAACTTTAAAACATAGACAATTTTATAGCTTTATCTTTTAATAATGTAATTTCCCAAAGTACATTTTTGAATGTTTATCGTAATTTTAAAATACACGATGCCATAACCAATTTCGTTGTAATATCCACACTGTTACCCTGATTTTCATATCTTGTAACCCATTAACAACATCATTGCCATGTAATTATCAAATAGGCAATTAGTAATTTACAATAAATTTAATGTCCCATCCCAAAGTTGTTACCCTCCATTCCTTAAACTATTCTGTTCTTCACTTGATATATTTCTTCAGGTATAGGTACCCAGTAAGTATTGTATTGATACTCCTTAGGGAGGAAGCCCCCACCACTGCAGAAGGGGGGGTATTCGTCTCCTGCTCCGACACCTGAACTGAAATAAAATCTTTGTTGGCGATCTAAAAGGCCCCTCGTTCAGGATCAGATCACTGATGAAGAGGTGCTTGTTTCCATGATGGAGATGGAGATATTCAGCCATGTTGTTTGTGTTGGCGAAGACGTCATCATCACCATTTAGCAGGGAGCAAACATGTGGACGGCTTTCCATCTAGGAAGAGTATCTGCTTCAAGGTGAGGTTGTGGAATGTGTCACTGAAGTCCCATTGGAGGATGTCATTGTGCTCGTCTCCTGCGGATTGATCAGCTCCTCCACATTTGTCAGGAATGTCCAATAGCATGAGAAAATGTCGACAAGGTCTAGTATAGTCTTGTATACCATCAGGAAGTGAGCTGAAGTCTGTGATGTTGGCAGCAGACATATTTTTTTCACATCTTGGCCAAGAGTATACATAGGAGGTATTTTTTTGGGTGGCTTTGTTTGACTGCCGTTCTTTCTCACATCTACTTGGAGACGAATGAAGATTTTGTGGTCAACTAAACAGATAAATGCCCACGAGAAGAAGAGGAGTGAAATTTACAGAAACATTGACCACACAGTTAAACCAAACTTATATATATATATTGGCAGATCAGTGTGAACACTTGGTGAGTATTCCTCTGATAGTAAGTAGTCAGTCTGTGCAGATTGTGCATTTCATCAAAATTTGTATGTTTGATTAAGAATTATGTCAGAAAGAGGAGGTGCTCTTTTGTACAATGACCTGCATTGAAGTCTTGTTATTGCAAAAACAAATGCCAACTCCTGACCCTTTGGACAGCAAGTACTAAGTGACTTTAAACAGATGGCAGTAAGGTAAGGACTATTACATTTATCCTCATTGTAATGCTTGCATTACAGTTTCTTTATTTCACCAGTGTGGTGCTACTAGTCCTGCCCACACGTTACAATTGCTTATTCTCAGCAGTGACATTTGTACGTTTAATATCAGTACTTAATTTACCACTAAGGCTGTCTAGCTAGTGGATGGAGCTATTTTCACATAGGAGGTGGTACAAAGACCCCAAGACTTACAAAAACGACACATCAGTGGGGGTAGGGACTGAGGATACTGGTAAGTTTTTTTAATCAAATGACTACAAAAAAAGGTCTCTAGGGAGTTATAACCCTCAAACAATGCATGCTGGGAAGTATGCTAATATGCTAATCACATTGCTTTGGTGAACCCTTAACTGTCCATCTAGCGACATCATTAGGTCAAAATTTCAATTTGTCCAATACTTTGCATGACCTGCAAAACTAATGACATTTCCATCACCCTCAGCTGTACTTTATGTTTACTTCTGATTAGCAAATGCTAACAAACTAAACTGAGATGATAAACATTATATATCTTAAAACATCAGCATGTTAACATTGTTGTTGTGAGCATGTTAGCATGCTGATGTTAGCTTTTAGCTGAAAGCACCACTGTGCCAAGCTGCACAGAGTTGTTAGCATGGCTGTAGACTCTTGGTCTTTTTTTAAATAGGCTAAGTCATTTTCTAAACAGCTGGTCACTGTAGTTTCTAGCAAACCATATTCTAACAGGAGTAAATAGACACCTAGACAGTGTATGTGGGACTGAGTCAAAATACAGTGCCATGTTCATGGTAATGAAAGAACTTGTCACCCAGTCCAATGGTGTGAATCGCATTCTTTAATAGTTTTTGGACAACAATAGAGCTCTACGGCACAGAGGAATAACATGTATCTGGCTTTGGGTGCACAAATAATATTCATTAGTGCGATCAATTCATACGTTGTGTTGCAGACTAAGTGTGAGGCAGTGCTGAGTTAAACAATAGTTAGAGGGACAGGCTCACCTTCTTTATGTCCACGTTAACCACCCTGGCCAGGGAATGTTTAATGTTCTGGAGAAACAGGCTACATTTTCTTTTTTCCTCATTGTATTATTTCAACAAAGGTTGAGTGAAATACAAATAATTTGCCATATAAGTTGATGTAGCAGAAAAGCCAACTAGCTAAGCACTGCCTTTCCTACTCAGTGGTGCAGTGTGACCTCGTTCATTGTGGATGTTGCTCTCTCAGTGTCACTCTGACTTGTGCTTGGAGGAGACGAGCATCCTTTTGGAAGAGATTGTTAATTGAGGTAGAAACATGGTTGAAGGAGGATTACTGGGTCTCTGCCTGCTACTAAAAAAGCAATTCAAATAAAAACATCACTGAGCTCACATAATTACTCTTTAGATGACGGGCTGAACATCAGTAATATGTTCAGCTGTATCACATGCAATGATACTTAATTGAGAAAGAGTTTTTTGTTTGAGTAAATTATTTTGGTGGGTATATCTGAAAGGTATAAATAAGACAACATGTGATGGGTTGCTATGGTAAGAAGAACAACACAAATCCTTATCTTGTTGCGTTCTGCACTGAATATATACTCACATGGTCTATTTGCATGAGGGCTGTCAACAGCTTAAAACAAACATTAAACAATTGTATTTTCAAAAATACAATGACATAGATTTGCATTTAAAATAAAATATTGCATTTATACTAGTGTGTGGCAGCAGTAAAAAGAAAAATATGAGCAAAATATGAAGTTAAAAGATCAGTATTAATGGTACTGACAAACATGTGGTATTCATTTGTAAGATTGGGAGTAATACGCAGCTGAACATGTAATGGAGCATGTCAAGTGTGTGAACACAGACAATAGAACCAGTGCGGTTTCCCAGGGGCGGTGAGGTAGGGGGGACCATAGAGAGAACAGACTCGTTGGAGGAGGTTCCACAAAGGACTCATGTTGAAAAACCAGTGGTATCATTTGCTATGTATAGCCTCATAAACACAAACCCATCTCCAACTTTTTATATTTGTAAAATTGTCACTAGCAATCTATAACACAAATATGTGCCTATTCTACATAAGCTATAACAGCATAAGCATAAACTATAAAAAGTAAAGAATACATTTCTAAAAAAAAATTTTTCCCCCGTATTTATGTAACTCAGATATGTGATGATGATTGCTGGGTATGTTGATGTTGTCCAATGAGGTCTCCATTTGGTCACTTTGATTTCGAGATGATAAATACGATTTATGGTAGCTAGGTTAGACCCGGAAAACAAACTCAGTAGCACATCGGCAAATCGAGCGTAAACATAAGAGTGGCAGTAAGAAAAGATGAGAAAGAAAAGAACAGGAGAAGAATGTAGCAAAGCTGCCTAAATGAGATTCATTTGGCTTTTTTAGTCTCCAGCCCACAGATGATAACCCCCCTCTTGGCAGCAGTGCAGTGGTTGGGCCTTTATCAGCATCAACAACGCTGCCCTCAGTGGTGCTGTGTCAACCACAACCACATAGCAGGTAACATTAGGACCGCAAACTACGTTACTGTGTTAGATATACATTTCAAGACAAGTTATACGTACATTATGGTAGATTTTTTCAGATGTGTCTAAAGCCGCTGTGTGTGCCGCTGTACCAAACATTACCTTTTCATCAATGTTTTTGAGAGAATAACAGTTTTTTATTTAGGTAGTATTTGCATTAAAGTCATATTAAAGTCACTGGCCCGAGGTGATACATTGGTGACAGGCTACATTGTTTGTCACGTAATGAATAATAAGAGGATATTGAAGTGATTTCAGCTGAACTGATAAACCATCATTTGATGGGGTTTATGCAGACTGTGTAGCTGGACAGTTTTCGGGAAACTGTGTTGTTAAATATTGCAGCTCTATTCTGTCTCGTCGGGTGCTATAGGCTTCTTTTTTCCCCTATCATCTCACCTTTAATCAAATAAGTGTGCACTCGTGAGATTATTGCACCAAAAATGCTTTTTGTTAACATCAGCTGTCATTTCAGCACCACAGTGAAATTGACAGCTCCTCTGCTCTTGTGTCACAACGCTTGTTTCGTTAGCCTAAGTAACGCATTCAACTGTTAAACTTCATACCTAGTGTCACTAGAGCCCGTCATGACTACCTTACACCACTGGAGCATTTTCTGGCAAGTGTTAAGATCTCTGTAATACCGAAATGCTTCATCAACAACAAAGATACGATAAGACTACTTTTGCATTTTGAATATTACCAAGGTTATATTAAGGCCCTCCCTGAGACAATCTAAGCAAAGTTTAGCAAAGGTGAAGGTGTTTATGTGTCTGTCAAAAGGAGAAAACTTGGACTAAAGTTGCCAGTTAGAGAGATTTATTTACTTAGGCTGCTACTGTCAAAACAAATCTTTTGGGATTGATAACATAACATAACAAATCATAGATTTAAACTTCTATTTTGTAACATACTGTGCATTCACTATATAATGAGAACTCTGTACCTTTAAATGCTCACATACTGAACAGTAAAATATATTTTTCTCTGACAGAAGGTGAAAGAAATCCCAAATACTTTTCTTTCTCTAAAAAATGGACCCATATTGTAGTTAGACTTTTGCCTTCTTTCTTCACTAAGATATGTAATGAGATTTTATTGTAAAGGTGATATCACTTTTTAAAGTGTGAAAAATCACCAATGGCCCAGTTCCCTTACTTTACCAAAGTGAGCCAGAGTTGGCAGTGTGACTTAAACCTCAAATCTTGTTTTTCAGTTACAAATCATGTAACACTGATTTACAAATAATACTGTGCCTATATTCTTTTCATAGAGTGTACACCTTTGTATTTGTGTAAGCAGGAATAAAAACTACGGTCCCATTTCCTGTTGATACAAATTATTATCTGGACGGGGGTTGCCAGATAAACAGGAAAACACACATGCAAGAAAGATATGTTTATTAATGCTATAAATTATAATGCATGTAATTCAGAATGTAAACAAACAACTTGTTGATGGACAAATGAGAAAAGCAACCATATGTCTTTAGTGGAATTGTATTTTAGTTTGAATGTATTGTATTTGATAATGTACAAAGATAATCTGTTCTTAGATTTAATGTTCTTGTGATTCTGCCATTGGCAGCGATGTACTTACCTATTGCACTTGTGATTCATCTCCAGCCCTTACAAGTCTGATGAGACATCTTGTTGTTTTCAATCATGGTTCCATGCACTTTATGTAAAGCTCTCATTTGGAAGTCGCTTTGGATAAAAGCATCTGCTAAATGCCTAAATGTAAGGTAATGTAATGTAATGTCTATGTGTGCATCTGTGTTTGGATTATAGATTTTGAATAGTTGCTGAATATCCTTTTATTAAGCGTGAACACATGCGTGTCCTGGTATTATACACAGCTAACACTTTAGGTGTCAGTCACGGGACAACAATGACGCAGAGACCTTTCAAGTGTGATTAAAGCTTAAATAAGGGCAGTTCAGTGGTCAAAGCAAAGACTGCAATCCTGCAGGAATGGCCTGGTCTTGTACTCCAGCCTTTTGCCAAACCTCTGAGCTGCTCAAGAGTATATAATAGGCTAAAATGCTACACTGCTCTTAGGACACCAGTTTCTGGTGTTGAAGTCACAGGCTTTGTATCTGTTTTGTATCTTGTACTTTCTGGAAAGAAACAATGTCCCGCTTTTCAGTGTCTCAATATGACAGAGCTTTTGTGTGTTTGTGTACCACAAGGAAAATTCCTTTGACTTCTATTGTATCAGTCTGGTGGCAGAACTATAGTTTGTAGATATCTCAAAAATTTGGCAAGTAAAAGAAAACATTTTTACATATTTAGATACAACTATGGGTAATATTTTTGTGATTTGGCATCACTCTTCAGCCACAAAGTGTCTCCTGCTGTGATGTGTGTTTATGGATTTTGTTTTGGTCTAGTTAGCTGGTGAAGTCACAATTTCCTTTAATAAAATTGATAAGTGACAAATGTATCACTTCCGGCTGACATGGTTGATGGTTTCTCTTTGACTTGGACTTAACTGAATATTCAAGCTGCAAATGTTTGCACCATTGGTACGTATCGTTATAGCGCAGGTCCTGTTTTAGCCACTGGAGGCTGGGTACAAGGAAGATCTGAATCTGTATAATTTGGTTTGTAGATAGGCAGTTTGTATTGTCTGCTGGGAAGGATTTTTTTTATTCAATGAAGAGCATCTGGATTAAGGAAAACACATTTCTAGAAGGAAGAAAAACTAATGGATATGATAATATTTAGAAAAGTGTTATTTTCTGTGTTTTGACTGCATCACAGGTGCTACCATGTGAAGCTAGACTTGGAACATAAAGTACAATCAGTGATGGCAGAGTTGGCACCTGTAATGTAATATGAAATTCTCTGTTCATATACAGGTACCATATCAAATAATCAACATACATGAGAAAATTAAACTTTCTGTATTTTATAATGGAACAAAACGTGTAAATACTCAGCTATAATATGCAAATCTGTGTTGTTTACTACTAGAGTAAATTCCATGCAATTTCAGACTGACCTGATTAGATTTCTGCTTTTAACAAACATTAACAGACATCATAAAATCTCATTCCAACACACCATAACACCAGGTGACAACTTACTTACCTGTACTCACAGGTAAACAATATAACAATGCTAAGTGCCTCATATGTCAACAAAAGACATAAATTAACCCAATTTAGCCATTATTACCTCAATTCAACATTTAAGTGTGATTGATAATAACTGAGTGTATATTACCACTTAGCTTTATATCAGTATAAAATTCTAAAATGAGTACGGAGATTGAGCAAGGAGATTATTGTTTATGGATTAAATTAAATTGATCTTTGTTTGTTTCCTGGGAATTCTTTATCAATGCACCCAATTTACCTCCAATATCTTGCCTAGTATAATAATGTACACCCAAAATAAAAGTAAGTTGTTTGTATAAGATTTCTGTCAATTTACAGAAAAATGTATCCTCTATGACTCTATAACTTTTACACATGCCACCAACATGTGTGCTGTAAGAATAAGAGCACAGAGGGCTACTTTGGTCAAAGCTATTTGCAAAAGTGTTGGAGGCACCAGACCAAACCGAAGACTACTGACATCACACCTCCTGTTACCTTATATTTAACTTAACACCTGTCCCTGTGTTATTCACAGTCATTTCAACAAGTCATAATACCCAAAAGTTTGATTTGTTGAACTTGCTCAATTAGTTACATCCTTCACATGCAACTTAAGTTTCTTATTATTTGTTTCACAACTGACTGCAAGTCTCTGTTCTCTGTTTGCAATATTGTTGAGTCATCGGCGTACATAGAACCATATCTGTGTCTAGGATTAATGGTAAATCATTTGTAAAAAATGTATTAATTAAAAAGAAGATAATAATGGTCCTAGACAGCTTCCTTGCAACTTGTAAATTTTGCACTTGACAATGATCCATCAAAAAGACCAAAGTTTCCAATTGGTCAATTACTGTCAAACCAGAAAACCGCAGTCCTCATGAAACTGTGCCATTTCAGTTGCTGTAATAAATAAATTGTGATATATTAAATCGAATGCAGCACCAACGTCAAGACCCCTTCCATATGTTTTTCAGTCTCTCTAAGCCAATCATCAGTCATCTGATTACCAGATAATGGTAATTACAGAAGCTTAGAATAGATAATTACAGTTGCATACAGTTTTTAGTTTAGAGTGAACATATTAAAATACAATGATGCATTAAAAATCTGATTCTTGTCGCTTCAAAGAGAATGACATACATTAGTTTCTACAAAAGCAACAAAATGACTTAATATGTCAAAAAAATCATATGGGAAATTATGGAAATGGAAACTGTCTGATATAGGGCTGCAACCAACTATTTTTATAATCGATTAATCTTTCGATTATTTATACACTTAATCAATGAATGGGATAGAAATGCTTCCCCTCATTTTATTACAAAACTGTTCTTTCAAATTGACATTTTGAACGCAACACACATAAACAACCTAATGTAGGCTAAACAACACGGAGATATGTTTGTTTTGCACAAAACATTTTTCAGGTTGCTTGAATGGACCTGAGGTGTTAAAAATGTAAATCACAATCAAAGTGTTAACATGCTTTGCTTCATCAAATAGGCTTATCTTTAACAACACGCCATAGACTAAGGTAGATTGTTTCTACAGTGACACTTTCTCACTCTCCCTGACACACACGCACACACTCTCTCTCTCTCTCTCACACACACACACACACACACACACACACAAACCCTCTCTCTTTCTCTTTCTACAGGAACTTTGCTTGAATGGACCTAAGCTGTCATACATAATTAACAATAATAAATGATAAAATACATGTAAATCACAAACTAAGTGTTAACAGGCTTTGCTACATCAAATAACTCTAACAACTGGTAGAGCAAACAACGGTTATTAGATAAAGGAGACGCCTGCTGTGAGACGCATAACGCAATACCTGCTGTTTAATTAAGATTTTGTAGTAACTTGCCCTGCTGTTGAGCCCCCTTTGTCCATTACGGCTCCAACATGTTTACGTTTGGGAAGTTACTGTGGTGGTGCTGCTGTGCCATTAAAATTGGTTGTCACAGTTTGCAGGTAACACACTTTTTACTGTTATTTAAAGTGAAGTGCTCCCACACTGTGGAAGTTTTCTCTATCTCTGCCATTTTTTTTAAATGTTTTGCTTTTATTTCTGAAGTGATGTAGCTAGCTCCACGACACAGCTTGTAACCATATAGACCCAACAAATCGATAAGGAAATTCATTGCCAAATATTCTGTAATTTAATTTGATCAAGTTTATTGATTTGTTGTTGCAGTCCTAGTCTGCAGCTCATTAAGAGGGAACAATTAGCTCTCAGCAGGATTTCTGTGGCATAAAACTACAAAACATCCCACTCAGAAGTTACCAGAGAATTTAACAACTCATCTGTTACATTGTCAACATTGTCAAAGCTTCCGTCGTATTCACTCCAGTCCACAAGGTTTGTTGTTTGTTTTGTTTGTCATTACATCAAAATGACCACATACTGGACAAACAGTGCCTCTTGGACATCCTTCCCATCTCATACTGTACTTGAGATCTGGACAATTATAACATGAGTTTCAACACAGCCCTTCTACTACTAAGCCCCTTGAAGGACTGAATTTGGTTCCAGCAGGAGCAAGCACCATGAAGGCCATGAATGACTGCCAGACAGAAATGTCCCTGATAAGAACGCAGACCGCAACATCTAACACCTGCATTTTATACTTTATTCTTGCCTTATAGTAGCCTTGCTTAAGTATACCAAACACACAGTTCAGCAAAAAAAAATATTTGATATGCTGTACTTAATGAAATCGACCTGTTAAGCTTCCGTATGTTAAGACTTTAAATAGAGAAATGAAGCATGCCAGGGTAAATGACAGTATACCAGTGGCGTGATATTGAAATGTTCCATTTGTGTTCCACAGTGAGAAAACCAACATTCAAATTACACTTTGCCTGTGAAAATATTTGACAAGAATTCACAATAACATCTTACTGTCACCATTACTTTTTCTGATTCAAGTTAGCAGTATATGAAGCCTAATATTACCCTCACCCTCCAGCTGAAAGAGGGTGGAGATAAAGGTGGGAATGTGTGGGAGAGCAGAGAAGAAAGAGCAAGGTTTCTAAGAGGCAAAATGCCAAGGCTGAGACACTAGACCTTCTTCTCCTGAAATCTGTGAAGATTCAAGCCCAAGCCCTCACTGGGGAAACCTCTGAGATGTTCAGCAGAGTGTTAAAAAGGTTATAAGTTAATAATACACACGCATATCATGTCCTGTCGTTGCTTGTAGAATATTAACAAACACAAACATTTTTATCCTGATTTCCTTTCATGTAAGTGACATAACTGACAGAAATGTGCAACTTAGAGAGAGGCATGTTGTTTTATTAAAATAAAATCAAGTGGAAAAGTGTCGTTATTATAAATAGTTGGTTTTTTTACCCCCTTTAACTGCCTCTTACTCTAAAGAGCCTCGGTTCTTGACGTTCTGGCTTAACAGGCTGATCTTGGCGTCCCACCAGTTTATCTCACAGGTTGCAGAGATTGTTGTCCCGGACCACATCAAGGTAAATGTGGATCAAAAGGAGAGATCCTTGGCCTATATACTGCTTGGTAACAAGACAAGCCTTGGTCACATGAGTGACGGTTTTGGATGCTGTAACACCCAAACACTTAGTGGCCCCATATTACTTTACTGATAATATAATCTTTAAAACAAACTTTATATGTTTCTTCATTGCATCATATGTATGAAACTTCTCCGCCAAGACTTCCAAGTCAACTAACTGACTCATGAGTATATCTGTTTTCAGTTAATTAAGACAAAAGGCTTAATGTTTTCATTCATTGTGAATTAACATACACGGCTCAAAGTTCAGTGTAGTTAAAAAGAGACTTTTGGGGGGTTTATGGGATAGTTGAAAACAGATAGTATCAGCAAACATAAAAGGCAGGGAGGGTTGACATGCAACAACATGTACTGGACGGATGCATGCTGGATAATGGATTTATTCATTATCGTGTTTTATTTTGAATAGTTTAATGGATTGAAAGAAAATGTGATTGACACTTTTATTCCCTTCATTGAAATTAGGGCTATTTATTATTGCACCATAAGATTTAGGATTTCCCCTGTGATTCTTTTATTTTGTTTCAATCTTCGTTTCCTTTTTATTGTCTGTTTTAAATGGTTCATCCCATTTTAAGCCCCATATAAATCACTTTGAATAGTCTCTGTTTCGAAGAGTTGTCTGCCTGAAGCAGTTCCTAATATTTAGTGTTGTAATGCTTGGAGTTAGTGGTATTTTAGACCACTCACATCAGAAAATAAAAAAAAAATACAATAGCTTCAGACAAGACAAAGCTGTAGTTATCAATGTGAATTTCAGACCAATCTTAGCTCTGAAAATCAACAATATGTGAACAGTTTGACAAGAAAATGGCATGCAAATAAATATGCAAATTCTACCAAACTTTGTAACTGCTTTTGCTCTACAATGGTTACGCCGCACAAATATGCTGTAAACAGACATGGAGTCTTGGTGTTGAAACCCATCTGAAGGGTCCCACCAGCAATGACGAGAGAGTCCTTGACATTTTAAGGGAGAGCTGCAGGACAAATGCCAGCATATTTTAAGAGACAAACAGCACCAGCACTAAGGCCCTGCTCTCATAGAAACAATTCATCATGAACGACCACTGTGTCAGAATGGCAGAAGGCTGCCTCCCACACCGAGTCATCTTATCCCAGCTGGCAATGGGTAAAATGGTCAGATAAGGGAGATATTAAAAAAACTCTGTGAAGGCCACCCTTTAAGAAAAGTTCAGATCAGGACTCAACCACAAATCCACTATCATGATAAGTGTCAAACCAAATTCACAGCACCAAGGTCACGGCATGAGCAGAGAATAGATTCCCAAACATGTCACCACTGTGGCAATGTAGGACCACTTGAATTAAACTGATTAGCATCAAAATGAAATGGAGCATAAAAATGTATGCCATCGGACAGATCTGAAAACCCCACCGAGCAACAGTACCTGCAGCGCATTATCTACTCTGTATTAGAAACAATGGTTTTGAGGCACCTTAAAATTAAAGTGAATCCAGCAGTGAATTAAATATGGAGAAAACAAGTCTAGTCACAACACTATTTCAAAACTGAGTAAGAAGAATACAGTGGATGTGCAGTGCCAACATACCACATTCCAATAGAGTTCACATGGTGTTCCCATTAAAAGTGGTATTGCGTTTTTTTTCCCAAAAAGAATGTAAAAGAGTTATATATGAATGTTAATTCACATAATACAGTTGAATGTACAGGAGGAATATCCCCATATAGACACATCAATTATAACTTATTATTTATTCATTGTAGTTCTACATCTGACCTGCACTTTGGTCCATGGCAAAGTTATTGGGTGTCATGGATGTTCAAACTAACATCCTTACAGTCAGACAGGACAAGAAGGCAGTCTAAACTAGCAAACAACTCCAGAAGGGGCAAGGCATGCAGGTCGTAAACAGGCAACAGCAGATACAAGAATTTCCCTCGAGATTTAAGTTCGATCTTATCTCAACAGGTAAAGATGGCTGGAATGCAAGGACACAACATGCAACATGACGATCTGGCAAAAGGAAACGGCTGGTGAGCTGGTTCTACACACTGATGAGATAATGAATGGCATGGAATGGTATTCCTCAAACTATTTGATTTTAACAGTGTTTTGGTGTCAAAAAGTCAAAAATAATGAAAGCATTGTTTTTGTAATGGGTTGTTGGAGACACGAGATACCTAAGTGTGTTACTTATTTATTTTCACACCGGATGCAAGTGATAGCAGTGATGTTGTGTTTTCCTGTTTGGATTCATGATGGTGCTGTTGTCTCACTGTTGCTGTTACATACAGACACGATGATGAAAAAGTTTGTTTATATCAGTTTAATGCCACAGGAACATGATGGTGCAGCACCTGGGCGTCAGGTGTAGGTCAGAGCTGCAGTCGCTGTGATATTGGAGGGTGTTGATGACAGCAGGACGAACCTGAAGCTACTGAAAAATGTGTTCTTGTGTTATTTATGATCAGATCAGTTAATTAAGCAGAACTGGAGCCTGAGAATGACAAAACTATGACGAAGGATGTTAGGACTGAGGAGGAAAACTCATATAGTTGTCTTAATTAGATTGCATATGCTTCTATCAAAAGTAGATTTTCTGGCCAAACGTCCAACTTGGGAAGTCAGGTGATCTCACGTGTTTTGATTTCCTGCAACACCTCAGCCTTCAGCTGTTCTGAGCACGGCTGGAGTGAAGGAAAGAGGTGCCGCAACTTCCAAAAGCTGATGGATGCTCTCAAAGTATTTTGGAAGCTTTTTTCCAGATCCAGAGCCGCTTCAGCTGAGGAACAACCTCAAAAATGCTGAAGATGCCACATCCGTAGCATCCACGCTCGACAGTGGTACACACGAGTGTGCACAACCATCAGAAGTGGAAGAAGTATTCAGATCCTTTACTTAAATAAAAGTAGCCACAGTGCCACAGTATGAAGTATCAGCACAATTTAATTAAAGTATTGTAATATTATTGCTGCATTACTGTGTATGTTGCATTTAACTCCTGTAAATGTTTATGGTTGTGTTGATTTTAACTACTTTGGATAGTTTAACTACAGGTTTGTATGTATAAGATAAACATTAAATATAACCTTTAAAATTATAAATTAATTTTAAAAATTCTGACATGTATAAATAATTATAAACATTTCTTTAAGGGCAAAATCTTTTGTGTACACGTGTTATTATTTATAATACATTCTGAAAAGTTTATAAGCAATATGATTTCAATATGTGGCTCATTTTAAGCTACATATATTCTGGGTCGTTAAGGACTGATTTATGCAGGAATGAAAACACATGTATTGTATGGATTCAGACATGTAAAAACACTCTGATGTGTCTTTTCCCACAAAAGTTAAATTACCTTGTTAGAAAATCTAACATTACATCAAGTCATTCTACCTTGAATCCATGCATTCTGGGGAAAGTTGAACAAAGACACAAGCTCTGGTCTGTTCTCACTGTTTGTGCACTGGAGGCTTCAAGTTCTCACATCACACTTGTCTAAGTTTCATATCGGATGATGATTGACTTCCAGACTAGTTGTAATCATAGACTTTGAGCACAGAAAAACTTCCCCTCCCCTCCAGCAGATAAGTGTGAAAACAGTCGTCTGCACATACATCATTCTCCACAGTGAAGGTCAAACACCCAAGTGAAGAAATAATAAGCAGGACATCTTTTTGAGTGGAGGAGGACTTTAAAAGGGGAAAGCAGGGTTTAAGGGTCAGCAACAGAGCCCTGTCATTTCCACTGTATAGCACAGCATGATTATTAAATTGACTGTCTATGGAACATTGGTTTTATTGATTGCTTATAGGTGGCTCTGTGAATGCTGAATGTAGAAAACACACCTTGTTTCAGTGTCATCTTGCTCTGGAATCTCACTAAATTATAACAGCGTTGGATGTCCTTTTCAGCCATTCATTCATTACACTGATTTAAGTGCATACAGGTGATCTGTAGAGGGGACTTACGACTGCTCGGCAAACTTCATCAGCCTAGTGTGCGAATACGTCTGGAAACATATTACGGTGTTTACATTTGATATTGTAAGAAAAAGAAATTAACAGCAACGGCTTAAGTGTGTGGGCTGACATAGGAAATAGATTTGTGCCACAATAAAGCGAGCTCAATATGAAACATCTGGAGACACAAAGCACAATATTAACCTACACAAATGTGGGGTTTGGTTTGTGTGGAACCTCCGGACATGTCACGATAATAATAAACGCGAATTAACACGTCTTGCGCCCGAGCGTCTAATTTTAACGTGTTAAGACGTTAAAATCACAAATAAGGATAATCATTAAACGCCCTGCTCGTATTCCAGTGGGGGAAGGTGCGGATGTTTGACGAGTACAAAAGCCCTCACTTTTAATCCAGCCGAGCTCGCGCGCCTCTGACTCTGAACATGTCAGTTTAGGAGGAGTTTGTGACTCCCCGTATCTCCCAGGATCTGCACCACAACGCCGCTCGCGCCGTGAGAGTCGGGCTGAGCTCTCTAGCAATCACTGTGGGACCTGAAGAGTCGGCTTGAGCCAGTCGTGCAAAGTTCCCGTCTCTTGGCCAAGTAAACACTTTCTGGGAAATGAGCCAAACTAACCGAGGGTGTACCGAAATTTGGGAAGGGGGGGAGAAAATGAAGACAGGGGACGTTACGAGCGCTCCCGGCGTGGCGCGCCAAAGTGAAGAAAGTCGGGTCAATTTCACCAAAAACCCAGAAGGAAACGGTCCCGACGATGCGGACGCGAGCGTTTACGGACGCGGACACGTTAACCCGCCAGCCTGTGACATGGAAACACACTGTTGTCTAACAGCTCCTAACGCTCCTCGGGAGGAGTTGTTAAACACAGACTGCCGTGTGGGCGACAGCAGCTCTTTTTCCGCCTGCGCCACAATCTCAGAGACGGCCAGGGAACTGTGCAAAGCTGTGTCCGTGTCCCTGGGACTGGCCACGGAGTCCAATGACACGAGCGACATGGAGCCGGCTCTCCCCGCGTGCGCCGCGAGTGACCACATGCGAGGAGAGTACTTGTTCGGAGTCGGAGCGGTGTCCCTGAACTGCCCCGGAGCCCAGGCGGCCGCCACCGAGTCCTACAGGTGTCCCGAGCGAGATGACCGGCCCCTGTCCGGCCAGAAGCAACTGGTGGACATGTTCAAAGGTTCCGAGACCGCCGCGCGTCTGCAGCACCTCACCTCCACCCGGACGTCTGCGGACGAACAAAACTTCACACTGTGCAAGGCTGATGACATAACTTCAGAAGAGATAGATCATCTGGACACGGCGCGTGCAGCCTCTTGCCCTTATGCCCAATCCGCGCCAGGCAACTTGGCACACTTCGGCCACACGGCTCCGGAGAGGCCGTGCCGAGTCTACAAGCAACGCGACGACGCGAGAGACTTCGGGGAAGCCGGCGGTTATCAGCCGGAACCATACAGCGTCAAAATCAAATCCGAGGACAGTGCGTCTGCCGCGGCGCTGTGGAGCAACAATTACACATTTAATGAGAAGTACAACTCTCAGTGTTGGGGTTCGAGGCAGTGCATGAACGCGCACATCACAGGGGCCACCACCGCGTTCATACGTAATCCATACGAGAGGAGCGCCGTGCGCCCCGAACAGTGGTACCCCGGCGGGATGCTGAGGCCGCCCTATCCCAACTCCAACTACGTGAAGACAGAAGTCGGAGAATGGCTGGATGTCGCCTACAATGACACCAGGTAAGCTATAATAATAATAATAATAATAATAATAATAATAATAATAATAATAATAATAGCCAAAAAAGAATTCTAATAATACAAATAAAATGTATCTGAAATAATGTTTAGATAGCAGAAAAGGACGAGTTTGCTCTGATCTCTAGAAGACGTTGTAACTAAAATAAGACTTAAAATTGAATGCTTCATGTCTGTGGAGTTACTCCCACATAAATTTGCCCAGATGTTTTTGGCCAAGTGTGGATTGACAATCTGCACGTTATCATACTATAACCCAAAGTCATTCTGCCCTTTTACAGGCAGCTGTTTAAGGTCATGGTGTTTTGTTTAATGACATTGAACACATTTATCCCACATTTATTTTTTTCATTTATAAACCAAATGTCAAACTGAACAGATTTTTATTTCTACGGCATTGACGGAAGTGCATTTTAGGATGATCAGGCTACTCAATGAACGCGCTGGGACTTTATCTCATTAAACTGAGGTCGGAATGCAAACAGATTATATGAGAGTTGAGGCAGCCTCAACTGTTAAAGTATAGTTACCACTGCACCTTAATTTGAGTCAATATATATGATATAAATGCTTTATACATGTCAACATTGTGAAATAAATAATAAAGTAATACTATCTATATAATAAAGTTCTTTTTCTTCATAGCATGCGTTTTTTTTACTTGTTTGGCCTCCATCAAACATAAAAAGCACTATTTTCAGTGTTTTGTCTGCGGCTCCTGCTCATGAAATCCATTTGAACACAGATGCAGAAAGTGTGATTCTATAATAGGACTACAACTATTTCTGAATGCACCCAATGAAGAAATATGTAGCACTGAAATGTGCTCTTTGTCTTCTGATATGAGGCTTTGCTTGTAAACAGGAGAGGATATTATCATTGAATTTGGTGGATTTATTTCATAAATAGGTCAGATGTGACTATACAGAATACACACAGAAAGGAATTACAGCATAGTAATCAAAGTTGGACTTCTATTTTGTTTAGTGTGACAATTGTATACATTTTACAAATGTTTTCAAAGGTTTGTGAAATCTGAGTATTGCTCCAGGAATACAGAGTAAACACAGTGGACATGTTGACCGACAGCCACTGTAAAAAGGCATTTGATTAATAAGTCATAGTAACCTCTTTCATTCATTTACTTTTTACTTTAGGTTTTTAAGTCAGGTCAATGAACGGTCAGTTGCATTGTGTCAAATGAACGTAACACTGTGAGATGTAATCATGGCTGTGGCGTTATTAAAAAATAGTTTAGCAAATTTGGTCTTGAAATATTTCTTCATCTAAGATACACGACTAATAACAAGGAATTAAGATTTGTGTAACACTACAGTAGGTGGCGATAATACTCCACCCGGTTGTAATTCTCCATTAAAACAATAAAAAGAAAGTTTGTTTTTGTGGTTACAGGGGACAGATAACGTCGGTCCACAGTCTTACATAGTAGGTGGTGGTAATGCACCTTAACGCTGTGACACCCACCATAAAATAGAAAAAATAAGAGGAACCACCATCAAAGGGGGACTAGACATGGGACCATAACTGGACACAGTATTGGAGGCGGGGCCACGTTCATTCCTATGAAAGTTGCTCAGTGGCGCAAAAAAAAAAGTCAGATGGCGTACCGATACTCTTTGTTATTCTATGTATTTTATAATCAATAACAATTAACAATACAAACGTTTAGATATGTAAGTTCAAACTACTAATCAAAACAAGTGAACACCATGCATGTTAATAAGTTATCTACATTTTGAACTTGCATTTCAAAGCTGAAACAACAAGTAGGCTAATATAAAGTCATGTCAACTTACAGCGAGCAATCGAAATCAGAACTAGACTCAAAATAATGAGTTAAAACAATTAATAAATCCAATTCGATTCTACTCGAAACTTTAAGGCAGCAATTCAACTTGAGTTTTGAAGTTAAACTAGATCGATTTTTTATAACAGTGCATGAGCACACCAGACAGAGGTGTCGTGCAGCTGACGTCATCATGCCCTTTCTCCGACTGTCTGGGGCTTCACTGAGCTGGTGAATGATTGAGAATGCTGACACTATGTGTCTCTGGCTATCAGAGATGAGTACACTAAGACCCTGAACAACAGTGCAGGTACAGTAAATTATTAAATCAGAAATATCCGGGGCAGGAATCTAGAGGAAGCAGAAATGTACGTTCTTAAATGTGGGTCAGGGTCTGCTTGTCCTCTGATCTCTGCAGAGAAACATGGAGCTTAAGCAGCGTGGTCTGCCCGACCTACTGGGCTGTGATCAAACTTTATCTGCTTTGAATCAAGAAGACATAGATTCCTAAATATACTTTGAATAATGTGAAAAAAACCATACTGATTTATTTTTATTTTTATGGCAATTTGCCTATTTTGAATATATACAGATATATTCAGCAGGCAGCCGGACCTCAAACCGGGTTCATTGGGGTTGTGTACTGTAAATTTAGCAGTTTAGATTTCTAGGTCAGTAGGATGTCCCCAAGTGGAAAAGCCAGAAGACAGGGAGATCCAGCTTTCTTCTTGTATATCACCTCAAGTCCTGCAACTTGTTCCACGCGGCAGGTGCACTGAATTATCTGCACAGTTATCCAGAAAGATGCCTCTTCAAGCTTGCACTTCACTAATCTGAGTCTGGGTTAGTCCCAGTAATGTATAACATATTATACAGCTGCTGTTTGAATTCTGTTCAACATTTTTTTCAATTTAGAGTGTCTTTTATCACTCTACCAGGCAGCTCCATTTTGAAATGACTCCTTACGAGGCCCAGTCAGAGAAATGAGCTGAAACAGGATCGTCATCCAATGACTCCAGCTGCGATCAGTTTTTCTTGGATAAAAAAAAAATGGATATATAGATATAAATAGGAAAAATAAAAAAACAGCAAAGCATTCTATAAACACACAATCCTTTCATTTAAAGCTGTGGTGACCTGCTGCTCGTGTGCAACAGGCTGACCTCTGCTACAATATCTCTACTGCCATGAATGAGTACCTGAGGCTGTGTTAGGCCTTAACTGAAATAATTTGTGCCTCAGTGTTATTTGCAGGAAGAATACAGTGCATTAGATGAACACATTGCAGTTTCACAACAGTATGTAATACAGTGCCATTTTGGCCATGTGTGACGGTTACCTGGCGCAGCTGGCTGAGGGTATATGACAGTGTAGCTGTTATTTTCATTCACTTCTGGGACTGTGGCTGACTGACCGGCAATGCTCTGTTGAGATGTTATTTCCTGGAATTGTTCTACCAAAGAGTTTTAATATGATTGCTTTGGTGCCGTGGGCTAAACTTTTTATTTTGACTGTCACACAGACTGTAAGTGATACATTTTTCTTAAACAGCCAGCCAGATTGGCACGACATTTACAGGGGCTTTAGCAGAGAGCAGAGTTAGAAGTGGACCTTCCTCAGATTTGGACTCATCTGTGTGTAGAGTGAAGTGAATATCCAGAGTGGGAGCAAAGCAGAGAAATGTATAGTAGAGGAATTCCGTAAAGTAAGCAATCACCGATAATACTGGTGCTCTCGAACATGAGATCCAGCTACAATCCCATCCATCATGCTTGTCCCTGTATGTCCGATGATGAAGGCGGAGCGGCAGCTCAAGCACATAAACTGTATACACTGTTTCCAAAGGCACAAGACAAACAAATTCAAATCAAGTGCCGGAAACAAGCTGAAGTAACAAGAGAGTCAAAGTATTTCAAAAAGTTTTTTTGAAGTTCATCTGAAACAACTTACATGAAAGTGGCTCATGCAGCATCATAGAAGAAAATTGTTAATGCAACACAACACACTCAACACAGAACACACAGAGGCAGGGATGATTCTCAGCTGTGGTAATCAAACACCATTGTGCATGGACACTGGCTTAAATTAGATTTTATAGTTAGAAAAAACATCCTTTTTTGTAACTTAGAAAATTGTGGAGCCATTTCTCACAAACTGGTTCACTAACAGAATAGTGTAATAGAAAACATTTATTTGTGTAGGTGCATACATGTGTTTCTGCAAAGTATTGCATTTTGTGTTGTGCAATTTATGCGTTTATATTTTTCTAATACAATAATTCCTGTTAAAATATGTACATATACATGTACATCATGTATACAATATATCTAGTGTCTACTACAACAGCTACTACACCAAATATATTTAATGCTGACCATTTCAAAAATGACTTGAATTACTTGAAGATGATGAATAATTAGTGTTTAAGTCAGTATGTCAAAACAAATATTTTAACCACACTATCAGGAAAGTGAGATTTAATGTTGAAGCTCAACTGAGATTCTCCACACATAACATGGACATTGAAAGTCCAAATATTCTTGCCATCCTAGCTAATTAAAGCTTTAATTACAGCACTTTTATACATTTATTTTCACCTTTTTGCTGTTCTCTGGTCTGTTGAAGAAGAGATCTTAATTTTATCTAAGCCACTGGAATAAATAATGACTTTTTATTCTGATCAACACTTAAAGATAAGTGTGTATATATGCACTGCCTCATGTGGCAGCATGTTCCATCCTTGACTGGACTTTTAATTGGTCTAATTGGACAATTGTTTAGGTCTTTGCAAACCATGAATTCTTTTTCTAAAATTGTAATGTAACATTATACCCTTTTTATATTATATAAAATGTCACCGTGCTCTCATCACGCTTTATCCAGGAGAAATTAAGTCAGTAATCATGTTTAAAAACATGGTTTCATTCCCTTCTTTTACCATTTATTGTGTTTTTGTCATTCTGAACAATTGACTGATTACACTGTGTTTAAGCCTGCAGCAGGAACTTATTCAAAAATAATTGTAGGGGTTAGGATCTGCATAATTATGCATAATAGGGAGCATAATAAAGTTTTAGTCAGGTCTGACTAGTATCACGTGCAAATCCAGTGTATTCTGTATCTGTTGCACTGGGGATAATTAGCAGTTGCCTTTGTTAAACTGTAGCCACAGAGCATTGGCATACTGATCTTGAAATGCTTATTTTTCACATTTATTGTTGATGCGTCCTATACCGCATGTACATTACATGTTACATGACATGTAATGTAATGAAGTCAATCTGAAATTCAATTTTAGAAAAAAATAGATTTACTGAATATTGAATAGAGAGATACTTAGAGGCTAGATATAAAGAATAATTCATTTTGATTTTGTAATTTTAGTTTTTCTATTCATCTGAATTATTTTGTCCCAATGTCCTTTGTGGCCTAAAACCAATCCGGATACAGTGGAGCTTCATCCTTGTCGCTTTTACACTGAGCCTTGATATCTTAAGTTGCACGTCACCGAGGCAACGTTATGTCTGAGCCATCTCCAATCTCTCTGTGTTCAAGGCTAAAGCTGGGCGCCCATCATGTACCCCCCCCACACACCCCTCGCACCCCACCCCCGGCCGTGGCGTAGCAGCTTAAATCTTTCCCACACCTCAGTCATCACAATCACCGCAAGCCCTCCCTAGCTCACACAGGGAGAGGCCTTGGCACGCTTCTGGAGAATAAACAGTAACAGCTTTTTCCATTTGGACAGCATTAAACATATTAAAAAGTAAAAAGCATTGTAGTTTATGAATTTAAGGTTAGGCTTTATGGTCTATTAGTTTCACAAGGTAACAAAGTCACACAGAACACAAATGTTGAAAACTAGTGAAATACCAAAACAATGAATAATAGGATGCTGTGCTGTGACTCAGTTCATACACCCAAGCTAAGGAACATCACCAAAAGACTCTCATAGACATAATGACAATAATACAATAAAGATTTATAAGTGACCAACAATCAAATGTCATCAACAGAAAATCTGAAACATGTCTTTTTTTTGTTGTCTTATATGAGATTCTTATGATTCTTTTTATTCTTATTTATGATGTTTCATATGTTTGACTGCAGGTTTGAGGCTGGCAGAGAGCACATGTTCCCCATGGAGTTCTTCTTTCCACCACAGAGGATGTGCCTGATCTGTTCAGACGAGGCATCTGGCTGCCATTACGGTGCACTAACCTGTGGCAGCTGCAAAGTTTTCTTCAAAAGAGCAGCAGAAGGTAAAGCTTAAAGGGGGGGTACCTTGGATCATGAGTCTGGTGTCCCATGCATTGACATTGTACATGCAGTGTTTGATATTTCTGATCTTTCACCAAGTAACCTCTGTGTTTCTCTGTCCATGTAGGCAAACAGAAATACCTGTGTGCAAGCAAAAATGACTGCACTATTGATAAGCTAAGAAGAAAGAACTGTCCGTCTTGTCGGCTGAAGAAGTGTTTTGAAGCTGGAATGACTCTTGGAGGTAGGATGGATTCAACGAAATCAATTATCCTTTATTCTTTATTTTATCATTGCAGATTATTAGCATTCCTAACCACCAACGTTTCTTTTTATTAGTAATACCTGTTATCATTAGTTGCATTTCACTTCAGACAATTGATGTGCGCAGTAAAGATTTGCATTAAAAATATAGTATATTATAATAAATTATAATAGGACTACTATAATAAACACTGTGTACTACGTACTATATGAACAAAGCACACTACAGAGAAAGCAAAGTCCTAAAAGTGAAACTATTAATGGTCTCCCAAGACCAAGTATTTTATTCTCTCTACACCGCACATCTTAGCTGGCTCTCTTCAATTGCAGCATCATCACAATAGGGGATGTTACTGATAATCAAGCCCCTGACTGAGCTGCCATGCAATTTAGACCTATTTCATTCACTTCTCCTTACTGTCATCCAGACCTGTTTGTCATATTAGGCTGTAAAGATTGACATGTAGTGGACTAATTTTAGCCTTGTGTTCAATTTTCACTCTCTTCCATTTTCTCATTCTGTTAACGGTGAAAATTGTACTGGAGGCACAAAGCTGACATGAGACATGTGAATTAAAGCAGCAGACATGCCGGCAATTTTACCACCAGTCACTGACAAACCCATGGAGGGAAAATGTGATCTAATGCTGTGATTGTAAGGAAAAAGGCACACCTTTTCTGGTTGTGGCTAAAAAGAGCCTCCTTTCACTTATGTTCTCATCCTAGCCATGTAATTCACTCACGGCATTTCACAGGAAAATTTATGACAATCATTTGTAGCAGTGGAGGAGCAGGGGAGAAATTATATATTTGGTCTTATTATCTGAGAAGATTTTTACTCAAAGTTCTCAAGTCATAGATTACTGAAAGAAAAGGAGACTTTCAGTTTGACTAATTGGATTTTAATTCATTTATTACAAAATTGCAATTTATTGACAGCTACAATCAATCATCATCAATTAAATTATAAGCTCTGTTTCTTAGATCATGTCGTTAAGATATGTTATTTGTTTCCCTCCTCGTAGTTTGGAAGAAATGAAATCTTTGAATGTTGTTGAATTTGGCATCTGTTCAAGATTGAAAAGCAGAGTTATTATAGAATACTTGAAGGTTTCATTTTTAATAAATTGAATTCCATATTATTCCTGGAATGTTAATTACATCCCCAAATAGAAGCCAATCGAGGAGGGAGGTTACTGAAAGGATGAAAGCAGACTCATTTTGGAAGCTCACTGCACATCTGCACTTCTCGTGTTGAAATGCAAATGCACTTTTTATCATACTGTCTATCATACTAAAACCTTTTACAGCTCAGGAACTCAGCCCATGACTTTCTTGGAGGTGGACGCTTTTTGTCACTAGAGCTTCCAGTACAAGTGTGCGTACACTGATATTAGACAAGCATTAAAAGCCACTTGAGCTACAGTTTCACTACCAGTGACTGAGAGTTAGTTGGTGATTTACACAAGTTGCCATTCTCCTCCATCTTCTTAATGGCAAAAGGCAGTGCAGTGATGATTGTCCTGGAACCACTCCATTGCCAGTTTAAATATATGACTCATTCAAAAAATGTTTTATGTTTCTAATATAGTCATAAAGTTCATTTCCAGGAATGGTGAAATCTCTTGAATGAATGACCACGGCTCTTCAACTCTTCAGTCCATTGGATAGTTTTATATGGACTTGGTTTTAATCTCTTTTGTGACGAGCAGGCTTAACCAGAAAAAAAGGTAATGGTAACTTGTGCAACAACCTACTTTCAAGATTGTTGTTTGGGCATTAGTATAGAAGTTTTAATGTTTAATTTATCCATTCATCTTAATTAAAAAAGCGCTTTGGGGATCCCAAAATGTTCCTAAACTCTGCAGCGGGTCCTCAGCTGTCCCGAGGTTGGTCGTTCCCAAATAGTTAGTAGCCACTTCTACCTGCTGTAAATGCGAAGGCGCAGTGACTCCCAGTGACGCTGCTAAGCAACATTAGGGGAACTATTGCAAAGTAATGTCAGTAATAACAAGGTAATAGCAGGGCTGCAAATGATTACTTGCGTTGTCGATTCATCAAATGATTCTTTTCTTAAATATTCAATTAATCATGTTGTCTATAAAATCATAATTTCCCAAAGTCAGAGGAGAAGTCTTCAAATGTCTTATTTTGTCCGACCGTCAGTCCAAAGAGCAAAGAGAATAAATTCGTGATTATAGCAAACAGAAAACAGCAGCAAATCCTCACCTTGGAGAAGCTGAAACCAGAGAAGCTTCGTTTCTTTCTTAAAAAATGAGGGCAGCAATTAATCAATCATCAGAATAGTTGTTAATGTATTTCTGCTAACCAATGAATTCATTGAATAATCATTTCAGCTTTGGATTAATAACAGGCTACTGATAACAAGTCAGGGTGAAATTCTCTCAATAATTATGGAACAATGTTAGTGTCAAATCTAAATGGGTTAATATGAAGGAGGTGTTTTGATGAAAGAGAGAAACAGGGGGTAATTATTGAGTAATATCCCTTTGGTCATGAGCTAATATTAGGGTATAATTATCAGTAACTAACTCTGAAATTCCTCTTCGTCTCTATTGCAAACATTTCTATTAAAGAAATACAGCCAAATTTGACTTCAAAATCCCGTTAAAACACATGAAGTGCAGTAGTTTGGATGTAACAATAAATCAAGGCTGAAAAAGATTAGTTGTTTGGTCCCAGTTTATGGTTATGTTTGGTGTTAAGTTCTACTAACACAGTTATACTATACTAAGTATTATCATAGTTAAGAAGAGATAATGGTCGGGGCTTTTCATAAATATTTGAGGTTTTGTCAGCCCTTACTCGTTATTATCACAGATAAACTACCATTTGTACTTAAGTAAATATTCTGGCCTTTGATTTTTAGTTTAAAGTGATCATTAAAAGGGTCTATTTTTTTGGCGTCTCCAGCCCTGATTCGGGTTATTACATAGAAACTATCACATGTGTTTCCAGGTAATGAGCTTTGGCATTCAAAGTGTTATCATTAAAATAAACATAAAATAAAGAAAAAAAGGAGTTGGTTTTGCCTTTTCCAGCCCTGAATCATGGATATTATAATGAAATGGTCATATGTAAGAGTGTAACATGACCTCATTATTATCCCAAAAAGTAAACATTAGTAATGAAAAGATACTTATTTTTATCACCCTATTATTATCAAGGTATCACACCATTATTACCTTCTTATACATTCACTACAGCTCATGTAACTTTACATTGTAGTGCTGATCTGGATTGTCCTGTTAATTACGGGACAACTAGAGATTCATGGGAAGTGACAGTTTTAAGTGACAGGAGGTGACTTTGTGGAGGGTTTTTATCAAACTCCTCTCAGTTCTTCCCCTTCGTGTTGGACTCTCTGACACGCCGCTCCCCTCACACCCTTCAGGAAATACAACTTGCATCGGGGAGCTAATGATGTAATGACATCTACAACCAGGACACCAGAGTGAGTGTAAAGTGGGATCTGCACAGGGACACCTTACAAAGAAACATTTCAAGAGGAGGAAAAAGTACTAAACTGACCATTGTGTTTTTTTCAATTAAGCTCACCACCTGGCAACCTAAAAAAAGGCAGTTACGATAAAAAAAGTAATGGCATAGAAGGAAGCGGACCAGAAATGTGAGAACATTCGGCAGAAAATGGCCAATAATTTTACATGCGCAATTTGATTTGAGTAAAAATGGGCTTGTAATGGGTACATCTGCAGCTTATTCACTGAACATCCGTTTTAGCTGGAAATATACTACTAGATACTGATGCCATGCACAGCTCAGCAACTTTTTATAGAGACAACTGACAGCATCTCGAATAATTTATTGTTTCTCTGAACACGAGTAACAAAGGCCGTGCTTGAATCCATCGATTGGATGTTAACCTCCTGTTTATATTGGCTTCAGCTCAAGCACAGGGATCTAAAGGTTAGCTCAACCCAACCTGTTTACACTGTACTCTGCAAAGATCAGAGGCCTGCCTGTGTCACAACTGAGAAGCCCAGGGAGGAATTTTTAATTAATAATTTTGATTTAAATTGTTAGTTATTGGATCAGACATTGAAGTGCAAATTATCCCTCTTATGTAATTTGCAATTTGCCTTCAACCCTGCTACTTTTGAGAGAGAATTAAACCATGTCTATAACTGGCAATTCAATATTTATTCAAATGAACTGAAAAGCCAGGCTTCCGTTTTAATGAGACATTCTCTACACAGAAGCTGCAAGAGATTTTCATCAAAATTGATCAGATGGATTAAACAGGGTTCGTACAGATTTTAAGAATAAAATTCAAGCACTTTCAAGGTACCCGAGTTTCAAGTTACATGAGTAATTGTGTAGATGATGAAACACCAGATTATGATGAAAATCAAGCATTTTTGAAGGAATATGTTCAAATTCAAGCATATTCCTAACCATGAAAACATAACAGTTTCAATTAAGTGTTTTCTAAACTTTCAAGACTTTGTAACAACCCTGATTAAATAAATAATGTTAGTTTTTTAACCTCTTAAAGCTAAAATGTCAATTGAATTACATTATACTTATCTTAAAGATCTTGTTGCGTATCCCTCTTTGCAGACTGTATCAAATTTAAACTTAACTGACCAACTGAAAAATGTCTGTTCTTCACTGCACTCAGTATTTGCCTGTCACTCACTCTCAAGCACAGCTGTCATCCGGAAATAACAGGTTGAGTTGAAGCTAAACTGTCTGCTGCTCTATTACTGGTGGAAATAAAACAGTCAGTTACTGACTGCAGTGAATGGGTGGCAATCTTAAACCTGTTAAAAACTAAACTAAATGTATCTGGCAGTGGTTAAGCAGAATATAATATTTCATTCTGATTGTATTGCGGCTTACTGTACATGGCAGCCTACTCCACAAAATCAAAGGCCGGGTTCTAATTTAGCTTTAAGTGCAGGTTGTCATATGGCGCAGCTGCCTCAGGAGTTTCAGCATTTGTGGGGAAAGAAATTGTAGCTTTGTCATTGCATTTGTGTGTTTTTCTTTTTTTTTACACAAATCTACGTATCTACATGATCTATTTGTTGTTTTTTGCATTTTGTTGTCTCTTAATAACTGTACATGCTTTGTAGTGCTTAAGGAAACACGAATGTAAATCAGATGTGCACGATTTAGTGAGTGGTATAGTTCAAGGATGTCATTCTAACACACTGCAAAACCTCCGTGGGAGAAAAAAATGTAATAATAGGTGGTGGTGGGGGGGTGGGGGGTGGGATGGTGGATCATTTATACATCTACATCACCAGCAAGGTCTTGCACATGATGACCAAGGGCCTTTCCACCAGATGAGGCTCATCTGTTCAGAGAGTTTTCTTTCAAATGAAATATGATTCGATATCTTCAGGGCTATTAGTAGATCAGTCTGAGTATTGTTGAGAAAAATTGATATTTCCTTTAAAAGGTTACTTAAAAACCACAGTTGCAGAATGAGACATTTCTAACTGATTACTTACAGTTACATTAATTCTCAGCACAGTATGTCCAAAAGACAAAACAATTACCCACAGTGTGTATACCATATGTTCAGATTGTGTTATTTAGCAATAATGACCTCAGAGGATGTTATTCATTGATTTTTAATAAAAGATTCACGGCTGAAAGTATTTGTACTAGTATCCATGATTGTGATCATCATTTCTGTCACTGGAACCTCATCTGTTCATCCTGCACACCGCTTTTAGCTGTAATGGCTCCAATTGTGCAGTAAAATATCTTAAAATCAAAGGCAGAAAATCAATCATGGCTCCAGACACAAGTCTTTAGCGCAAGTAGAAGCTGGCTTCAACAGTCAAAATCAAGGTGTGTCAAACCTGAACAGAGGGGATTTAACAAGTGACTTTTAGCTGTTTATACTTTTTTGTACATTGTGCAATTGAATGTGTAAGAAATTACCATTTGGTTGTAACATCATATAGAATCATTCTACCAACAACATGGATTGGAGATTGAAGACCAGGTTTGCTTGTTAACTGGTTATGCGAAAAAACAGCATAAACGTGAATTGTCGTAGCTTAAGTTGTAACCATTTAAAAAGTAAACTGATTCTTAACTTTTTTGCCTTTGTTTGTAGCACGTAAACTAAAGAAGATTGGACAACAGAAAAATCCTGAAGAGGATCATCCTGTTCTCGACCCTTTAGAGGTCATCCAGAACATCTCTCCTAAATCAGGCCTGAACTTCAACTCCCAACTGGTCTTCCTCAACGTCCTGGAGTCCATTGAGCCGGAGGTGGTGAACGCAGGACACGACTACGGACAACCAGACTCAGCTGCCACCCTGCTCACCAGCCTCAACGAGCTGGGAGAGAGACAACTGGTCAAAGTGGTCAAATGGGCAAAAGGACTGCCAGGTAAGAGACTAGCTGAGGATTTCAAAACAGTGGTGAGCTCATATTGCATTTTAATCACAGAGTTTTTTATTCGTTTATGCTTTCTTGTTACCCTAATTTTGGTAATTGGTCATTTTGTTATTTAAAAAAAGACGTACCTGATACAACGTTAACCCTGCAATAAGAATTTCTTTTGTCACTTGGGGTCAGCGGAAACATGCTGTAAACACAGCACTAACATTTATCACCTTTTAAGTTGATATGGCTACTTTTTTACACATTTTGACACAGAGCAACATTAGAATTCATTCGAAGTCATGTCACCTGATGAATGTAAGTTCAATGTTCATGTGTCTTTTAGCTCCATTTAGTTCTCCACCAACTCCTGAGGGAAATGTCTGGCTTTTTGGCAGCAAAATGCTTCGCTGTGTTGACCAGCTAGTCGCTAGTCGTTGGACAGCCATTGGCCCCAGTTGCAGTGCAAGTCGAACTTAGAACACACCAATATGATAGTTTGTTGGGAGGACTATCATATCGGTGTAGCTAGGAGAGGCAGTAGTGATGTGTGTGCAGAGGCAGAGCCTATAAATGTGGTGAGCTACCTTACTGAACAAAACTGAAACTATCGCATTCCTTCAAAAGGTACAATTAACTTTACAAGCTGCGTTTCGAGCGTCCATTCTAAATAGTACATATTAATCGTGTGGGTTAAGGGTTAATGATCAGTTACCTAGGGTTGACTATCTGTCAGACAGAAAATCAAAATTAACAACATTAACAGTAAAGTTGCGAGCCATAAACCCAAAACAATGAGCTGAAAGACGTTAAAATGCTCTGCAGAGCTGAGGGGAACTGCATAGTCAGTAATTCTTTGTGGGTTTGTCGCTACAAGTGACCCGCTTCACAAACAAGTAGTTTTTTGATCCATTGTTAATGTAAAAAATACAGATTAAAGCAGCATCATGAGCAGTTTTCACTGCAGAAATTTACATAAAAACTGCCAGAAATGGGTGCTCTAATGTGTGCAGACCAACCCACATGCTTGACAAGCTAGACAGGGTAGTACATGTTTCACGGGGGGGTGTCAGCTACAAGGCAGGAAGGAAAAGGACCCAAATATTAGCGACCAGGCAGGCGGGAACAGTTCAGTTATTGTAATGTTAAAAGGACTATAGGTAAGCTTACAGACAAAAGCAAGTCCAAACAGAAGTAGCTGAGAATCCTCTAGTTAACAGGAATGAGTCAGGTAAAAGGTGCAGCCCAGGCACAGATACACGTTGAGGTTAAAGGGGCTGGAAAGCAAAGACACGAGGCAACATTGACAATGTGGGGGAAAGTGGGGCAAAGGAGCTGATATAAAAGCTCTGGGGGCAAATGAGTCTGAGGGCCTCTTGGACAGGTAGAGAATGGCAATCACTGCAAAACTACATAGAAATGCAGGGGACTGTGGCTGTAAGGAAGAAAAGAGATGGTTTTAAGTGTTTAAAGCTGTCAACACTATCATCTTAGATCCTCCAGCAGTCCAAAAATGTTTGTTCTGCACGTTGGAACAGCTAAAAGACCTGAGGGGCCATCTTGGTTTATACATTGTGAGCATGTAACCCAAATAGTCTGGTGTAAGATCATGAAATGCTTCAAAAACAAGTAAAATAATTTCTAAATCAATTGTAACTGATTTATAACTTAGACCAGATAGGAGAACATTGTAAACCTCTTTAGATCTCTACCTGCTCCAACGCAGTTCATTCAAATCGTCAACTCATTCTGAACTCCTGAAGCTGCTTGAAAACAAGCTGATCATTTAAATCGGCTGTGTTGAATGCAAGACAAGGGGTACTTCAGGAGAGGATATAAATGCAGTATCTCGGTTTCTCAGAGGAAGAAATGGCTACACTGTTTTCAGATGATAAAAAACGATTGTGACTCGTGAGACTTAAAGTTCAATTCTGAGTCAAAGAAGACACCAGGGTTTCTTGCTTGTTGGCTAGGGGTAAGTCCTTGAGAATTACATTTTTTTGGCCAGTTTCTCTCTGAAACTTAGAAGACTTGAGCTGTAAAAATCTTTATTTTGCACTTCAGTTAAGGATCAAACACTGATAAAGCAATTTGCACATGCCAAAGTTCTCCTGTGTTCTTTAATTAGTGCAACAGGACAGAACATGACAGAGGGAGGGAACAGAATATACAAACGGTTTTAATGTCTGAAACTGTGGGCCTCCCCTTGCTAAAGGTGTCCACTCACTATATATGTGTATGTGTGTGTGTGTGTGAGATCTAATTAGCCTATTGTTTAATATTTTCACCTTATTATTTTATTTTTTACAAAATGTATGTATTTTTTTCTGTGTAAACTGATTACTAAAAAACATGGGATATCCATAAAGATAACTAGACACTTAACATATGAAACGCAATTACAGAATGCAGTCCTGATTGGCGGGACAAATTCATCGGTTTTGGTTCTATCAATGTCCTGATTAGTGGAAAATGCTTGCAAGAAACGTGAAGAAAAGCCGTTTGTCAGTCACACAAAAGTGAAAAAATAAATAAGGCAAGGCAGCTTAATTTATATAGCACATTTCAAACACAGAGGAAATTCAAAGTGCTTCACATAGGCAAAGAAAAACATTAGAAAGACATAATAAATTGTAAAATAGAATATAAGTTTCTTTTAAAGGTTTTGTTAAAGTGGAAATCAAAGAGGTTCGATCCGTATTTATCCTGATTTTAGACCTTCTTCACACAGTAACCTCTGGCTCCGTGACCCTTGTCCCTACTCTGGTCTTAGTAGTCAGAGAAATTCATTCATTCTATTTCAGAATGAGATTTTTATTTATTTATTTGATTTTTTTTATGAGATAGATACATAAATAAAATGATGTAAAATACAGTTACAGTGCAGTAAAAAGATGTAAGTTGCCAGTACAACAAAGGAAATAAAAGTGCAATAGACAAACCGGTTATGCAAATGCTCAGGAGAACTGCCAAGTTTTTTATTTTGTTTTGAAAGTGGCTAATGTTTGGGCACATTTGAAATCTAGAGGAAGTTGGTTCCATCTGTGTGCAGCATAATAGCTAAAAGCAGCTTCACCCTGTTTGGTTCGGAGAGGAGGTACAACCAACTGACTGCCTCCTAAAGATCTAGGTGTCCTACTGGGTTTATATTCCTCAAGGAGATCAAAGATGTATTTTGTCCCAAGATCATTGAGCGATTTATAAACTAACAGCAACACTTCTATAAGTAAGTATTCTATAAGTAACAGTAAGCAGAACAGTTAAGAACAGGAGTAACATGCTCAGTTCTTCTGGTCTGACAGTCTTTTTGGGAAGACCAGACAAGAGCCCATTACAACTAATAGTCCACTCGGCTGGAAATGAAGGCATTCATGAGTTTATCTTAGTCTCGTCTGGACATGAGACCTCTATATAAAAAAAATCTTAAAGAAATATTTAAGAAATCTTAAATAAAAACATGTCAAAACAACAAAATAAAATGTTCAATAAGAGCTATAAGTTTGTTCCCATTCATGCATGAAAATATGGCACAAGCTACATTCCATTCATAAAAGATTTATTCTATTCTATTTCAGCTTCACCTATTGCTTCCAGCTAGTGGATATGAACCATTACCCTCTGGCTTTAAGGTAACAACGTTAACCACTAGACCATCATGCCATTACACAATTTATTGTGGTGTATTTTGTTGTCTATATTCTGCGGGCTGGAAGAGAAGCTTTGCCAGGCCAACAGCTGACAAACCCTGCCATAGACACTCTGAGCCAAGGTAGCTTAATATTGGTATTTTACATAACTTCAGACTACACCAAATACGTTAAAAAAAGGTCTGTCCTAAGGCATTTAACGTTTCTGAATTCCCCAAAACTACTGTATCTCTGAACCATCTCCTAAACCAAGTCACACACATTTAGGCTATTCTATGTGATCTCCTTTTGATAACTAACGTAATAACTAATGTAATACTTCCTAACTCCCATTCACTGAGCCTCCCCTGAAACTGCTTGGAGCTGTAGAGGCCTGCCTCCCACTTTCTGATCTAACATCAATTAAAAAGATATGGAAACATATATATATAAAAGATTCCCCACTCGCCCCTGCGGGCGGCCTGTTCCTCCTTCAAGCTCGGGTCCTCTACCGGAGGCCTGGGCAGTATCTTAGCTGTTCCTAGGACTGCGCTCTTCTGGAAAGAGATCCCTGATGTTGTTCCTGGAAATCTGCTGGAGCCACTGTCCCAGTTCGGGGGTCACAGCCCTGAGTGTTCCTATTTCCACGGGGACCACTGTTGCCTTTACTCTCCACATCTTTTCTAGTTCTTCTCACAACCATTGGTATTTGTGAAACGTCTCCTGTTCCTTCTTCCTAATGTTGCTGTCGCATGTGATCGCTACATCCATTACTACTGCCTTCTTCTGCTGTTTGTCCACCACTACTGTGTCCGGTTGGTTCGCCATCACTAGTTTGTCAGTCTGTATCTGGAAGTCCCACAGGATCTTAGCTTGGTCATTCTCAATCACTTTCGGAGGTGTGTCCCACTTTGACCTTGGGACTTCCAACCCATTCTCGGCACAGATGTTCCTGTACACTATGCCAGCCACTTGGTTATGGCGTTATGTCATGTTATAGCATCCTACACCCTGCTGTTATGTGCTGGATTGTTTCAGGGGCATCTTTGCACAGTGTGCACCTGGCGTCCTGTTTATTAATCTTTATCGAATTTTATATATATTTACATATACATACACACACACACACACAAATACACTGTCCTATAACAGTAACTATAACAACAACAACAACAATAATTATCATTATTTTTGTTGGTTGGGGAGAATTATGGAAGATTTTCCTTGGTAGAGGACCATTTCAAACCTATCACAGAAATGCCAATGTGTCCCCTGAGTCTGTTTAAAATGGGTGGTTAAATATTTTGGGTGGATATTACTTTAAGATAAATGTTCTGGTAGTAGAAAAATGTAAAAATAAAATAAAATAAAAAATAAGTGTATTTCTTTTAGTACAAAATATGCCATATTTTGTCATATTTTATGACGTCAAATCCTTGTCTTTAGGTTTTAGGAATCTCCATGTGGACGACCAAATGACTGTCATTCAACATTCATGGATGGGGGTGATGGTGTTTGCCCTGGGATGGAGGTCCTATAAGAACGTCAACGGCAGGATGCTTTACTTCGCCCCGGATCTTGTGTTCAATGAGTATGTAAAGCGTTGAATTCAATTATGTTCTCTAAAATGGTTTAATTAGGGGTGACCAACATGCTGTGCTCCTCCATTACATATGTAGAGATAAAACCAATGAGTGAGCTGGTGCTGCCATACATAATACACACACCTCTATTCATCTCATTGTCCCATTTGCTTTCCTGCACAAACACAAAGACCATGTTCATCCAGTTTCTTTTGTTGCGTCTCTGTGGAATTTGCTGGGCTTTAAACCCCAATAAGAATTTACATTTATAAATATAACTAACAAGGTTAGAGTAATAGCATTGTAAATGGAATCTGGGCAGGGAAGTAAATGAAACGTTAAATCCAAACTGCTCCATTGAAGCTGCCCAGTGACTGACAGACAGTAGTGGGCCATGCTGGGCAGCTCCTGGGTATGATTATGTAACAGTGTGAGGCAGGATCTTGTTGGAAAGGGACATTTGCACTCAGCAAACTTGCTCTGAATGAATAGATCTTTAAAAAAGTTGTTGTGTAAACTATCCAAGAAGCCAAGTGTCTCACATTGATGACACTATTCGAGAGTGCCTTAAAAATGGCCAGCAAACACAGCATAGGTCAAGACCATCAGACTTAATATAATGTAATGTTAGCAGCAAATGAAATGAATGAAAGCATGCATCTTTAAAACGATCAGAAACAGCGAAATGCACTCCGCAGTTAAATGAAACTTTTACTAGGTTTTCTTGGCTGCTTCTTTCAATTTTCGCTTCTAAATCCCACATTTAAGTCCGTAGTCCATTGCTCGTCTCTCACTTGTTGTCTGGAAACGTCGCCAGCTAGCTAACTCCTCTGTGCGGATTTCCTATACGCATTACTACGCATGTCTGCAATTACCATGACCCAGAATTCCGCGGGCACATTCTTGAACGTCAAATCGCCAATTAATCCTTATTTAAACCTTTTTTCAAAGAAATATAACATAGAGGCATGGATCCATAAACTATATGTCTATATGTAATTTATTTGGTCAGTGACAGCACAGATTCAGTACCATTGAACAGATAGCTTGGCTCATTGAGATCTATAAATTATAAATGTTCACCGTTGTAAAGTAAAAATTTAAATATTTGTATATATTGTATATATATATTGTATATATATTTGTAAATGTAATTGTAAAATAATATATAGTGTTGAATCTTTGTATGATACTTTTTTAATATTATTATGGCAAGAGTAAGGAAATCACCATCGTCAGTTTATTTTGGTCAACCTCACTAGTATTTTATTTTAATTACGGGGAAATTAAAGTGATTTAGTAGTGTGCTTCTCCATTAAGTTGTCAAACTTATGAGAGACAGATAAAAAAAATCATAAGCAGCAGAACAGCTGAAACCCCCAAAACACACAATCCTTCTTCCTTCTTTCCATTACCTAATCAATATTTTGCTAATAGACATATTGGCAGTGCATCTTATAAAGTATAATATAAGTTTGATAGGTATCAAAAGAGCATATTAGAATTAAAACCATAATGCGAAAGACCAGTTCAGGAAACATCAGGGAATCTCCAACAGATTGGCGGTGAAAGTTTCAGGATATGAAATTAAAAAACAGGGACAAGTTTATTGTTTACCCCTAAAAGTTTCCACAATGTTTTCGTCGAGCAAAAATCTATAACTTGGAATCTAAAGAAAATGTTTGATATGATGATAGAATATTTATTCAGTTGTTTTTCAAGATGTGGTGGATCAGTAGGTAATATTTTGAGAATTGAATTGGGGCTGGTGAGACCATATAGGTTAGAAAGGTTGATAATTTGAGCTATTGAGGAATTTTAGCATTAAGTCTTAATGGATTTAAGTGCTGCTTATCATCTTTTAAATTAGTTCTTAGCATCTCCTGCCGAGCCAAGTCTGTCCTTTTGAAAAAGGGGTAAAAACCGTGGCAGAGTCATAATTGGAGACTGAAATAAGGAGAAATTGAACAATTGTTGGGCACTTGCACTGAACGAAAGGCGCAGGTGTACTGATATACCTCACCTTTATAAAACCCCACTACAGTCACATCAGGCGTACAGTTCCCCGGTTTACTTTAATTGCTATAACAAGATGGGTTTTCACGTGAAGGAACAGATATCTGCTGCTTTATCTCATAAGACTAATACAGACATTGAATCTATGATAGTTTTGTAGGTTTGACATTTTGGGATATAAGCTTATTTGTTTTCTTGCCAAGAGCAAAATAAAAAGATTGATACCACTCTCAGCTGTGCAGTAAATACAAGGATACAGCCAGCATCCAAGAAGCTTAGCTTAACATAGCTTAACAGTGAATTGTCTGTTTTACGCGTTGTTTTTTGTACAGATTAAATAAGCAAGATGTAACATGTGTGTTATGTTACAATTAGTGAGCTTTAGAGGTAATTGGCAGATTATGACAACTTTGGACAGAGACTTGTTAGTTGCTAAGCTAACGGCTGCTGGCCATAGCTGTATATTAAACCAGACAGAAAAGAGATGGGTATCAAATTTCGGACTCTCGGCAAGAAAGTTAATAAATGTGTTTCCCAAAATGTTGAACTAATCATTTGATTAAGCTAACATTTTGCAGGTGGCGGTATGGCCAGGTGCTAAGAAAGCTGGCAGAACTCACAGAGAGCATGAGAGTCTTGGCAAATTACACGTCCCAATGTCACCAGAAGCAGCGTTTGCATTTTGTAACAGCTGGACAATCGGTGCAGAACTGCCCCACACACGACAGGACTTCAGTCAGAACTCACAGGAAATGACTGGTCAGTGAGAGCAGACCTCCGCAAGCAGCCACGGTTCCCCACTGACATCCCCATCACCGCACTGAGACCTGACACCGTCCTGTGGTTGGAAACGGAGAAGCGTGTCCCGTTAGTCAAGCTGACAGTTATATGAGAAGGCATCCACAAAGCATATGAAAGGAAAATGTTGCTATATGCTGAATTAGTGAACAGAATGCCAAGAGAAAGGCTGGAGAGCAACAACCTATTCAGTGGAAGTGTCCTACCACAGCTTTGTGAGCCTTCTCCTAAGAGACATCGGCTTCATGTCAGATACAGTCAAACAAACTCTAAAAGATTTCTAAAAAAAAACGAAGAAGAGACAGGAGCTGTGGGGGGAACCGAGAAGCCACATAGTGGAACCACGTGATTATTTCAATCCAGCCGCAGTGAGCTGCAGTGAGCGGCATCAACCAGTCACCAAAGTCGTGTGCGTGTGTGTGTGCGTGTGTGTGTGCGTGTGCATGCGTGTGCATGTGCATGTGTGTGTGCGCGCCAGTTGTCTTTTTGACCTGACTGGTGATCAAGTTTATGTTCTGCTGTATGTATGTTCCTTGCAAAGTGTCCATATTTTACACTGACCTGTGTATATTATACATTAATGTAACGGACTATGTGAAACTCGGCATCTATAGCCAGACAGATGGAGAACATTTAGCTCTACTATTTTTTTCTTTCAGTTTGAGGTATTTTCTGTAGTTTGCCATTGGTGAAATTTCAGCATTAAACCTGTTAAATCTGTTAACCATTCTTTTATGTTTTATTTCACCTTTATCTTAACAGCATAAGAATATGTTACAAACTGTCTTTTTCCTGATTCATAATAAAGGCAGAATCATTTCATATTGCAGGAGATGGCCATCTTTGATCAGGATGCCTTTTCTCCCACTCTTCTTCTCCCATGCCAAATATCTGAAGATTGTTCAGGCACAATGAACATGAAATATCCAATCACCTCTTATAAGATTAAAATACAAATGGCTAAAACATTTGACTGACCTTTAAAGCAAATTATAAAGGAGGAGATTCTTTTGTGTTTTTAACATCTTGTTCCAGATGTCAAAGATCATGCAGCAGAAATCTGTATTATTATTATAAAGATAATTCTCTGTCAATGTCCCCATTATGCCATTAATAGATATGGATCTAACCTCTGACATTCTTTTCTCTTCAGTAGTTATTCATTACAGAATAAATGTCCAAGGTGTAAAGCAATTTGTCCTTCATCTCTTGTGATTTGAACATTTCCATTATTTCACATTTCTCCTCCTGGACTTTTTACTTCTGCAGACATCGGATGCACATTTCGTCCATGTATGAGCACTGCATACGGATGAGACATCTTTCCCAGGAGTTCTTGCTGCTGCAGATCTCTCAGGAAGAGTTCCTCTGCATGAAGGCCTTGCTCCTCTTCAGCATTAGTAAGTACCCTTCTGTGCACTGACAATCAAAACGTCAAAACAAACGTTACTTTAACACAGAAGTGCACATGCAGCAAATGTAACTGGCGAGTATGTAGTCAGTGCTGTTTCTCTGCTTTAACCAGTTCCAGTTGAGGGTCTGAAGAGTCAGAAGTACTTTGATGAATTGCGTCTCACCTACATCAACGAACTCGATCGCCTCATTAACTATCGAATGACCACCAATTGTTCTCAGAGGTTCTACCAACTCACCCGACTCCTGGACTCTCTCCAGATGGTGAGATACACTGCTTCTAATGATTTCAAGTGAACTGTTACATGTACACATTTCTTCCCAAAGCAAAAGGATTAAAACAATTTTTAAAAATAATAATAATAATTATTATATAGTTTGTGTAAGCTGAAGACATGAACATTTGGATGCATTTGACCAAATGGATAAATGGATGGATGTACTTTATTGATCCCATGAGGGACATTTTGTTACAGCAGCAACATAATCAACAATACAATAAAAGAAACCATGAATTAAAAGCACAGTTGCAGATCTGCAGCAGAAATGCTGCATTCAAGCTAGAACAAGCAGAATCTGATGCCTTAAAATCTAATAACCATACTTCAGGGTAGAAAAAAAGCCTCATGGATGAGTTTGATATGGTTCAGAGCTCAAGTCTTTAAGGACATGCCACTTGTATTACATTATATTTTTACAAGTCATGTTTTATTTGTGTGTTTCTTCTGTTTCAGACTGTCAAGAAGCTCCATCAGTTTACATTTGACCTTTTTGTCCAGGCTCAGTCGCTCCCCACGAAGGTCAGCTTTCCAGAGATGATTGGAGAAATTATCTCAGTGCATGTACCAAGGATCCTGGCAGGTTTGGCCAAACCAATCTTGTTTCACGAGTAGAAGGATTTTTAGATCAAAAAGTGACTCATCTTTGCTGCCTCCATAAACTTTAACAAAGATACGGTTTCCCCTGTATTTCAGACTAAAAGCTCTTAACCCTGTCCTGTAATCATTAATATATTGCTCAATTCTTTTTCTTTTAGCCATAATTGAGATAGTTTGTTCAAAACTTTTAAAGCTTTTATCTGGAGCGCTGTAAGGCATCACCTGTTGACAGTTCTGCTATTTCAGAAGTGCTGCTTTACATACGCAAGCAAGTCTTTAAATCATAATTACAGTAACCTAAAAGTAGCAGGGTTAAAAACATTAAGATTCGCATGTGACCTCCATTATACATATACCTGATCAGGTATTCATAAATACTAAAAAACAAGAGAATGCCCAAAGAGCAGATGAGAATTGGATGACAGAAATCAACAAATACTTGTTTCCCATCAACATACCAACATCTGTTTCTAAGTGCTGCCTTCAGGTGAACCTACTAAGCTCCTGCTTGTGAAATTGAGTGGTAAATAAAACTTGGGAGGTATTTAAGTGCTTAAGTGCCTTTTAAAATCTGATTTGTTTTAAGAAGTCACAAAATTGAAGTGATCTATTTTCTTTCTATTACTTCCTACTATTATTTCTACTTTCTAACAAGTAGGCAAAATCCTGAAATCCTGCTGTGACATTAAAGTGTTTCACTATTCTGCGTGGAAAGGCAAAATGTCATTAGCGTGACAATGAGTGTAGAGTGTAGTAGAGAAACACAAACTTGAGTTTGCCGGTAAACAAAAAAGGGAAGAAGGATTTTCCTGCTTTTGATTAAGTTCTGCTAGGTATACTGTGTGGACATATGTCATGTTAATTAGAAACTAAATATTGAAATTACAAATCAAGTGCTGCTGCCAGTTACGAGCTTACATGCTTCGCAACAACTGGGTCGCAAAAAATTCCCTCCCACTTGTATTTACTGCTTTTTTAGGTTGTTGATTTACTATAGAAATGGTTCCGACAGCAATCAAAGATAGCTGCATTTGTTTTCAATCTTTGACTATGTGCCTATGCCAAACTGTGTTCATGCAGTATTCCCTTAAAATCGAAATGATTGTACAAAATTATAAGAGCAGCGGACAAAATGGGTCATGTCAAGTTGTAGGACAGTTGCTGTGTCTGATAGAAGAAAATACAACCAAAATCTAACATTTTAAAGGAAATAATCACCTTGCCATTACTATTTGTTCATGTAAATTTTTGAATTCAATTCTTATACAGTACAGTATTATGTGAAATTGCAACTCACACTCATGAAAGAAACAACCTGAGTTATATACTGTTAAACTTAAAACACTACCTACAGGCTCATCAGAACGAAAGATGGCTTTAAATTACTTCATAATTTGCACGTTGTCTTCACACAGAACATTGATCTTGTTCGACTGAGCCGACTGAACCAATGCAAACATCTCCAGAACACAACTGCGAGCTTGTTGTCGCTCTGCACTAAAAAACTTCTCTTAATGTAGGCAGCAAATGTGTAGAGCTTTTTTCTTGATGTTACTTACTTAAAGCATTTAATTATGTAGGGGGTTAACGAGTTAAAGCAGTTACTTGGCATGAGTGAAAATTCTTTAGTTTGTCAAGATGTTTTGATTTTTTATCACAGCTCCAAAATGATTGATAATTAAATATTAAGATTACTATTTCAATCCAACAATTAGTTGGTAGATATTAGTTAACTGTAAATTATATTCTTTCCAAGTCTATCTTGCACCAAATCGTGGTGAATGTCATGTCATGTTAATATCATGTTCTTGCCAAACTCAACTCTGTTGAGATAAAACGCCTTTTTAAAAAGTACCGAACGCCCCTTCGGTTAACTTTTGCATTTTCTAAAAGCATGTAAAGGCGAAACCAAAGGCACAAATTACAAACTTGAAGCAAAAGATTAATTGATAAATGAATATAAAGTGCAGAGTGTCTACCTCCGTCCCTGCTAGACAAAATTCTGTCGACAGTGTGGTGCTGCGAGCCGTGGGTTGCAGCAGCAGGCAACTTGCGAGACTTGTAGAGAGACAAGGAAGAAAGCATGGCACCAAATACGGATTGATTCAGAGTAACAGGGATTTTAAGTTAGGGCAGTAATGTTCCAACAAGACAACAAATAGAAACTTACAGCCAAGTCAAAACTGGAAGGGCCTTAAGATGTAGAAAGTCCTTGTCTGGTCCTGCCAAACCTCAGAGATGAAAACCAAGAAAAGAATCTGTGGAATGCCTTGAAGATAACTGATCATAGATACAGTAAAACTGTTTTAATAACAGTATTAATTCATTGAGTTGAATACAATTATCAGTTTTGTGTTTTATTTAAAAAACGTAAGGTTCTTTGTACATACAACTTGGTCTACATGATGCAGAGTGTAGATTAGACTGAAACTGTATATTTCAGTGAATAAACCAGAAATGTAGCAGATCATTACTTCTCTCAATCCAGCTGCTACATGTTTATAACAATCCAGCACAAACAAAACTTCACATAGACTTCTGTGGTATATCCTGCATCGCTCAATAACTTTCAACGTTTTATAACTCTGTAAATTCAACACTTTTTATCAGGTCCACGTTTCTTTTACAAGCTTTTAGATGCATGCATCATGTGTTTGTATACCTGTATGCATCATTTTTAGCAAAACAATGCATGAATATGCAATTCAAGCACCTGTTTATTGTATGCTGACTGATGGTGTCATCATTGTTCAATGAATGGGGCATCTGTCAGAGGGCATGATAACATCTCATTGTACAGTGTACAGTTGACTATGACAATCAGTATCACAGTTTTTTGTAACTGATTAATTGAGAAATGTAAAGTATAATAGTGAACTTTACTTCATCTGCGTAAATGAATGTATTCATGTCTTCATCTTTTTTATAAAATATTTGCTATGTGAAAGGGAATCAGGGAAGAAAATGGAATCCAGTAGCTACGGACAAGTACATGTACACAAGACTTGACCACAACAATAGTTAGCCCTGACACTAAGTAAATGTGTCTGCTGTCATTTGAGAAAGTTGAAACTACACAGAAGTCTAATTATGACCTGACAAGAACCCAGATGATAAGTTTTGCATGTACAAAACCAGCACATAATGCTGACGTTTTGATTAAATTCAGAAATAGATTCAATTCAATCAAGCCATCTTACATTTCCTGAATGCACTATATTGTAAGACTGTTGTTACACTTAACACTCTGTTACTCTTTATCCTTGATGTGATTTTTATGCTGTTTTAGCTTTATTATGTATCACACACACACGAAGGCAGTAGCCAGCAGATCATGCACCTCAATGAGCCACGTGGACGCCCTTGTACATTTTTAATACTAATATGATGTAATCACAGTAGGCTGCAGTGTTTGTATTATGTCAGTTGACAATACCTGGTTTGTGCCCAATGTACTGCATATTAATCTGGTTCTTTGTACATGCTACAGTAACTGTATATATTGATTAGTTTGATGTCTGTTTTGGTGTCCAAACACTGGACTTTTAAAGCCATCTCTTGTATGATTTATACCTTTTGTGTGTTCTGTTTTTCAAAATGTGTTTTTCAAAAGGTATAAAGCTGCATCATCTTTCAAAGGCAAACGATTAAAATAATTCTGACTGAAGATGGGATATTTGTTTGAAAGTTGAAGAAATTGTACAAGATACAGTATATAATTTTATAATTTTGACTCCAAATACAGGTTACATCTTCCTTGAATGAAACAAAGAGACATGCTGCGAACAACTCAGATTTGAGCCATACAGAGGCTTAACTTTTACTTCATTTTAATTGGATTTGGGATTCTTACTTGCACACACTGCATGAAAGCTGTGTAAGAGGGAACATTACACATAGATTACACATTCCCAAAGTAAAGCAGTAGCGGAATACGTCAGCAATAAATACATTTAATTCAGCTTGCACATCCAGTGCACAACGGTGTGCTTCCTTCTGTGAGAACACACTTTTTTTTTTCTTGTGTGTGTGCTCCCCTATTAGAGAGCTATGCACTTGGCTTTATATCAATTTACTGAAGTTCAAGGTCTTATGAACTGGCATGAAATCGGCATGGGAATTTCTGACGGTCCACTGCTGAGGCTGGTACTGTAGATGTTAGAAATCGAGGTACAAGCTGGTAGATTTAGATGTGGAGGGGGGAAAGGGCAGAGGCAAGGAGACGAGGCTCTCACTGGCAGTCAAGTTAGGAATGTGGTAGGAGTGGATTGCAAAAAAGATACAATGCTACAATGCCCACCTGCAAACTGGGTTTTTAAAAACAGATTGAACCACTGAGTACATAATGCTAGGAACTGTTGTGTTCCTCTTTTTCATTTGAAATGTTTTAGGTGGGAACGTTTAAAGTCTTAACTATTTAATTTAGGATTGGCTGGATTACTATTACATTTTGTATACGCATTTATGTTTTCCTCAGGATGAAATGTAATAACTTTGGTGATCCCCTGACTTTTTATCAGCTGTCAATTACTTTATTTTAGACCTGTTAATTTATCAGCTTCAGCTGTACTGTGTTTAGTGCTAATTAGCAAATGTTAACACGCTTAAACTAAGATCATAAACATACCTGTAATACATCAGCAATGTCATTGTGAGAATTACTTTTTTTGGGGAGAATTTCTCAAAGCATCGCTGTGCCAGTTTACAACCTCAGAGCCACTAGCATGGCTCTTAGCCTTCGTTTGGGATGTTATGAAATGTCATAGCAAAGATGAAAAGTAATATTAAAAGTGGGAAACCTTTCCAATACATTTTAGCCAACATGAAGTGGGCAACAAATTATTCTTTGCAGACATTTTAATTGGGATCCTACATGGTTCAATGTTGGGCCCCATTTTATTGTCCTTATTTACATGATTTTGATTGGATGTTTTTAAATAAGTGCAACAAATACGTCAGAGAAGTTCAAACTTTCACTGCACACTGAATCGCTAGAATTTTTTTGCACTTATGTTACCTTGTCAACAACTGTTAACATCCACTTACAAAATTTGTAAAGAATGAATAACATAATTAAAAAACTTAACATTCAATTTACTTTGTCACGTTTTCCCCACTGTGTCACCATGAATGTTGTTGTGAATGTAAAGCCAGTGGCCAGAAACATGAGCAAACATTTGATGTTATCACCAATCTGGCCAAATAGGTCTTGGAGAGTTGTTAAAAAAATCACAAACTTTGATGGCATAGATAGCCTGCTAACATCACATGGAGTCATAAATCTTGTTGAACTGTTCTACAACCCACCCAACCTAGAGAGAACACTTACAATAATAAAAAAAAAACACATCATTTTGTACAAATGTGAAAAATAAATAATGAGTGATTTCAAATGTCAGCACTTTGGCTGAGGAGAGATAGAACTAAAACATAATGCAACAACATAGAGGTGAACAATAATACACAGCTTATTTTCTAAAAACCACTCGTGAGGCATGTTAAGAACTTTCCGTGTTTATTTTACTCACAACAACCAGAAAGTTGGGTTATCAACAAAAACAAAACTAAAAAAGCAAATGTAATATTAACATTAAACCATTTTAAGAACAAACAAATAAAAAAAACATTGGAGTGTTATTTTCACATATTGTAACAATCAGTTGTTTTTCATATTAGACCTGCTTTTTAATCCCAATAATACATTTGAGGTGCAACAAATTTAGGTACAACTTTGAGGACTCTTCTGTACAACCTGGCCTACGTACATTAGGTAAGAAATGAGTGACACCAAGGTCAGAAGGGAGGCAACGTGCATAAGTGAATCAGTTTCAATAATTCCCCATTAAACCTACATTGCCATTAAATTCAGTGTAAATTCAAACTAGACTGACTGGAATACAGGCTGACACTTTATAGCAAAATACTATTTTTGTAAGGCCTCTTAAAAGTTTTTTTTTTTAATTGGTCAACTGAAATAACTTCAACAGAAATTATTACTCCATAGATGTAACTTAAAATATATTTGCTTCATGCAGCTCCTTGGCAGACCACTACTTTCACATATTTCAATTAATAATGATTAAACTGATTAAGTCCATTTTAATCAATTAGTCTTCTTTGGGAGATCTATTTTACAATGCAAGCATTAGGAGTGAAGACAAGAAGACGTCTAAGTTATAACCAGTAAAAGCAGTTAGTTCCCTCCAATAAAATTTTCCATTCAATCTTTTTAACGTTGTAAAATGACTACATTTGTCAATGAGGGAAAAAATGGTATCATACTCCTTCCTAACTTTGGAATAACAATCAAACACTGAGCCAAATACTTTGCGAGCTCATTCAAAAGTCACGTTGCTACTGTGTTGCCTTACAGCAATAGTCTTCCTATTAAAAATCAAATGGAATAAAATATATCCATTCAGTTTCATGGAGAGCCATGTCTATCTGATAGATCAAGATCCACTGAGTTCATTAGTGGGGACTCCCTTCAGCTTGAGGTCACATGATGTGGTCCGAGTCTCCTTAACTTTAATTCTGAGGAAACAAAACAAACACTCCATCTCAGATATGAAAAGATAAAGAAACACAGTTCAGTGTATAACACATGCACACTCTGTGACAGGTTTAACTGTGTAGAAAATTCTAAATACATTGTAAGATTACAATAAATCTCACCTCTTTTTTTACATTTGTCACTGCTGATGTTGGTGACGGAGAGGCTGGTGGACTAAATTGGTAGAGGAAAAACAAACAGATTACAAATATACATTGAAATACATTCATGGTTTCAGCTCCAAGATTGCCAAGACTGGTTGCAATCTGTGTCAAACTGTACGATATACGTTTTTAGGAATGTCCAAATGCAGACAGGTCAGATTGTGCGACCTATGTGGGTTCAGGAGGTTTAAATTCTTCAGCTCAGGGATAACAATCACTAAAGTCATCTGTGCTGTCTCTGTCCAAAGGACAACTAAGAGCTTTATACGTCACGTCTCCTTTCTGGACACGTTAATGTTAACCGTACATAAAACATTGACAGGAGATTACAGTAAAGAAAGAGAAACTTTCTTAGATAAAACTCCTACAAACTCTTCCCACTCTGGCATTCTTCATTTACGGCCGTCATCACTGGGAGGGCAGCAAGGCCAAGGACCTTAACTTGAACCAACTAAGCAAATCATTAAAGAGCCGATGTCTGGGCTATTGACTTCAATTCAAAATGTAATTTTTACTGCTGTTACAAATATTAGTCACATATGTATCTGATTAACGTCCTGAACTTAAGAGAAGGTAAAACTGGAGCACAGACACACAAAAAAAGGCTTTTACATACCTGCCAACGTGCCTGGAAGCATTCTCAAAAAACTTCATTTTAGAGGCAACACTGCAGAAAAAGAAGACGATCGACTTGTTGGTGTTGCTGATAAACATGCGATGGTTTCATTGTGTTCATTTGTGACCCTCAGTATGCTGCGTGATGATCAAATGATGATCTAATGCTGTAAGGACTGCAGATTCTGACACACTGGAATTGGCACCATTTCAGTGTTTCTTAAATTGTGAGTTCTATTGTTTTGTATAGAAACAGCAGATCCAGTAGTTAAATATTTATAGGACCTCTTCACCCTGTCCGCATTTCGCAGAACTTAAAGTCCCCCCCCCCCCCGAAAAAGGTGGAGACAGACTTCTGCACTCACTAGGATGACGACATGCTCTCGCTATTGACTTCACTCGGGGGCTTCTGTGGAGCAGGGAATCTGGAGGGGGGCTCAGGAGGCCTGACGGGGGGTCTACAAATGGCATGTTTCTCTGACCTCGATCTGGTCAGACCCTCAGAATCTCCTGAAAAACAAAAACAATAGTAAAGATTCAACAATGCATGAGAAAAAAACGGAATGAAGGAATTTCCAATAAAATTGGAAATGGCTAAATAAAATAAATAAAATAATAATTTAGTACATATAATACATCATTATAAAGTGAAATGGTGGAAAAACAATTACAAATGTTGTTGAAGCCCAAGTCATAAACGGCAACACAACTGGCACCACCATTACCTCGGCTGCAACATCAAACAACCACAACAAAAAGAAATAGATTTTGAATGACTGGATGCCACATGCATTGACAAAAGTTAGCAGATCTCAAGAGCTGACTGACAATGTTCAACCTTTGTCTTTTATATGCACGATTTTAATGTCTCCACATATCCGACTAACACATCATTTGCTTTTTTACATTCCACTACATCCTTTACATACCTTCTCTGTTGCTGCCTTTAGGAGGGGCTTTTTTGCTCTTGAAGGACAGTACTCGGCTCACATAGACTCCGTTTGCCGCTAAAGAAGAATCCGACCTTTGCTTTGTATCGCCGATCTTGCCAACGTCGGGGTCTGAGTGTCTGTCCGGTCGGTTGGCTGGTCTGGGCATTAAAATTAGTCTCGGAGGAGGTTCTCTTGGAACGACTGGAGCACAGATTACAGGTTTTGTCCGCTGCAGGGGAACGGGGCTCGTTGGGACTTCCCCGTCGCAGGCAGAGTTCTGGCCATCTGTTACACAGAAACAACACAGCAATTAATGCGAGGTACTGATTACTTGGAGCGGACTCAGCTACAGCTAAACAAAGAATGTGATGTTGTTCTTGCGATCCAAGTACAGTTAACGTAAGTCAAATGTAAATGTTTTCCTCTCTGAAATTATAGGAAGTATCCACAATGTGCAAGATTTAAAAAAAACAAAACATGCAAAGTACAGGAAAAATGTACTGTCAGCCACATAACAATACAATGTTAATGTCAAACATGAACTTGGTAATAAAACTACTGGCACAGCACTTCATTTGTTTAAAACCATGCAAACATTATTTGTTAATGAATTCAAAGCACATTCAAAAGTTTGGTTTAATCATGCAGAGTGATATATATTAGGCTATACCGAGTACTATGTTAGGAACAGTTAAATATCACACAACCCATTTTTCTGCTAGTGTATGAGAGCATGGAGACACACCCAATTAACAAGGGGTTTAAACAGACAGAAAATTACATGGGATAATGATGATAATGATGATGACAATCAGGCCAAGGGAGGCTGATAATTACTCTCTGCGTGCTGAAAGTGCTCGTGACTAAGAGCTTGATAAACACGAGGTGGCCGCTTGGAGATTGTGATGGGTTGCCGCTTTCTTGGGGGGGCCCGCGGAGGAGGGACAGGTCGGGAGGAGCTGTCCTCTGGCATGCAACTGAAGATCTGTGATTACAAACAAAAGTTAGTCACAATTTAATGCAGTAGCTATGGAAATGGACTAAGTACAAATACCAAATGAATGAATTACTAACAAATATGGCACAAAAAAAAAGTTCAACATGATGGGAAATGTTCTTCCCTGATAGTTAGATGAGAAGATTGACACCACTCATATGTTTGTATGCTACGTATGAAGCTACAGGAAGCAGCCAGGTAGCTTAGCTTTGCATTAAGACTGGAAACAGGGGGAAACAGCTTGCCTCACTCAGTCCAAAAGGTATTGTTGTATCTCATTTGTTTATTACATATAAAAACTGTAGCATTAAAACGTCAATTTGCCATTTTACGGGGGGTTATGTCTCGGACAATGGCTAGGACCAGTAACTTCCAGGAGCCTCCGCTGGTTGCCTGCCAACTGGTCGTGGCCAACAATAGTTAGATAGTGGGGCACACAACTCCTCTGTTGTTTTTTGTATGGATGAAAGAAACCAGACAAAACGTGTTAATTAGTTAGCTTTAAAGGTGCCGGTAGGTGGATTTTGTTACCCTCACACAGAGCAAGGTTTCTCTGTTTCCATGTCTTTGTGCTCAGCTACGTTATCTGCCTACTGGTGGTAGCTTCATATTTACCGTACAGACGTGAGAGTGGCATCAATCTTCTCACCTAACTCTTGGCAAGAAAGCAAATACGCGTATTTCCCTCCTGCTCCTTTAAAACGCTGCAGACTGAACCGCAGACTCTGAAAACGTACCTTTTTGTAGTCCTCGATCAAAATCTCAACGATTATATTTTGGAACTTGATATCCAACATGGCCGCCACTGTCTCTTCCTTTGCTCTCATCAATGTGGGTCCAAAAATTACGGCCATGTTTGAAGGAGTCATTAGGTTTTCTTCACTGTGACTGCACACACTGTGAACAAATATCATGTTGGGTAGAACAAAATGTGACTAAACTGTTGGCATAGAGCAGTGAAACATTAACTCGGCTTCTTTCAAGAAAGAGAACAGAAGGTCATGTGGGAGCAGTAAAAGCTGTAAATCACAACATAGCCAGCACTTACTTGACCAGGTGTTTGATAAGCATCTCCAGCATCTCCCGATTCTTCTCGGGTATTTTGTAAGTAAGCGAATGAATTTCACTCAGTCGAAAGTCCAGATTATCTGACTCTGTGATACAAAGACAACACATGGGCAGTTTGTAGACTTAAATCATAAACACACTGTACAAGATACCAACGTGAGAATAAAAATCCATATTAATAATGTAGATAAAGAAATACAGTTTTTAATTTACATAATGGTGGTATAATATAAAGTTTAGGAGAAATGAAAATATTGGTGATGCGTTACAGAAATGATAGTTATGTATAAACATGTAATGTTTAAACACAATATGGAACACTGCCATGGATGAGAGTAATAAAAGAATGTCAGGCCGTATAATAAGGAGCCCCCCCATTCAACTAATGAATGACATTTCCAGGAACCTAAAACCACCAGTTGTCTTACTGTAACATCCTGACAGAATGAGGCTGATGCTATTAAACTCATTGTCTTCTCTGTTTTACAATGATGCTGTGTGATAGATTTATTTTAGTGTCTTCCAGACTGACCTAGTGCTGCTTGTTAAACTGCCGAACCTGCAGTCTGCACACTATTGATGTACTAATGCCTCTTTTGTACCCGGCAGCAAGGTTTTTAATCCAGACAATGCTTAGTGTATTTATCCTATACTTTATAGACTGTACAGGCAAACAGTCAAGCTCAGAAAACAGTATCACTTAAGTAATAACATCCTTAAAACCAACACGTGTACACAAACAGTATGTTCCATGCACACACAATTTCATTTTTATTTTCATCTTTGCAAAAAGGAAGTATGGAGATTTTAGGAAGTACAACGTGAATATACACGCATGCAAAAATAGTATTTCCCTATTGCATGCAAACAGGTGAAGACACGTTTTAGGCAAAAGCATGTGAATTACAACCTTCCTAATGCCTGAAACATTTTTTGCTTGGGAGCGTTGTCCCATTAGTTGTGAGGGTGAGTTGGCGTTTCCACATGCATCTCTTCAGGTCTAGATCTGAGAGGAGTTTAAAAAGGAGGCCAAAAAACCCGAGAAATGCACAAACAAAAACTCCAAATAATTTCTAAAACATGTCTTACTTGCAGCACACATGAGGTATCTGTGTAGACTGTAGGTCATCAGCGGTTCAGACAAGCTCCTGCAGATGAATACAGACCGCAGCGTAACATAACTCACCACACCAAACCCAAGAAAAACAAACAGCAGCACTCACTTGTTAAACAATTGCACTAGAAAGCACTCAGAGAACGCAACCTTTGTCAAGGCTGCATCTGTTATTGTGACAAATTGTTTTAATCTACATACACATGATAGACAACCGAGCAGATTTGGGGAAAATACCTAAATCCTTGGAATAGCAGGGATTTGTACAGTACAAGTTGGTCACATTTGTAACCAATTAATAATTTGTATTATTATTATTAATTTAATGTATGTAAGGGATAAAATAGAGACATTCAGATGTTATAATTACAACAGTGTCATACATATGGAACTATTTAGTGTTATATAGTATTTTCCACAAATTATGTGTGTCCTACTCTTGCATGTGTCTACTCACACACTAACATACCTGAGATAAAACTTCAATGCACTCGTGATGGTTTTAACGTCCCAGTCGCTGCTGTGGAGATCCACATCTCCTGGGTTTGTGGGGTCTACGAAGGAGTAAGTCAGAACAAACAAGCAGAAAATATTTATTGCCAATCGGTTAAATTCCCTTTTTTTTTTTTTTTTGCCAATTGGGGGCAGCAGAAACAAGCTGTAAAATGTAATGTTATCACCTTGTAAGTGGATACCGCTACCTTGTTAGCAAACAGTTGCCTATTTACAACGTGTACATTTGTCGTGTACAGTTGTCTTTGCGGCCACGATCACTCTCTGATATCTCTGTTTTTGGTCTCCACACTCTGCTGAGGGAAATATCTGGCTCTTTAGCGCTCATGTTCATCAGCTTGCTAGTGGATAACTGTGTTTTTCTGCTGTTTGGTGTTCTAGAGCTTTTTCCCTGGAAACATCTGCCTGCTGCGGGTGAAAATAATGCTTTGAGAGGGGTTAGAGTGAACCACAACATTAAAGTTGTGGACTGGAAAATGAAACCAATGAGTTAAAAGTTCAGTTAGGCTGAAGGGAACAGTAGAGTTGGGTGGGTTTGCCGCTACACTATTATTTCACCCACTGTTTTAATAGAAATATAATTTAAAACCATTTTGAGGCAGAGCAGCACTGTGAGCGGCAGATATCTCATCTCACACACACACAATCTTCACAAAAGTTGCAAAACCTGTCGTGTTGTAGATTAAAGTAGAAGAAACACAGTGAATGGACAGATGGATGGACAGAACGTGTTCACAGGGTTATTTCCTTACCAAAGAAGGCATTTAAAAGCTTCTGCACTTGGATGTTGCTGCCAACAGTTCTGTACACTCCTTCTTGTGTGATTCCTGAAGGAGAGGAGAGGGGGAGGGGAAATGAAAAAGAAAAGGGGGGCGGAGGGTGTAATGTGGACAAATACAGCGCAGTGGAAATGTACCACATGCATCTCTAGAATTAAGACACAGATGTTCTTTCCTGATTGTGAACATTTCTATTTAGTTTGTTAAAAAAATCATTCTTTAATACATCTAAAAAATCTTAGATTATAAAGACAAAGATGTGATGATGAAGTCCTGTACTATCTGAAATAGAAGATTATTTAATACTACTAAAATTGGAATGGACATTTTTTCCCTGAGGGCAGCCTGCGAGTGTGCAATCAACATGTAACCTATGACTCAACTGCGCCGCCTTCAGGGCAAGAAGAGAAACTAACAGAACTAAAGCAGATGGGTTAAACCTCCAACAGGACCCTTTTTACCTTTCGTTTCAATGTAGTTGATGCACTTTCGCACAAATTTGAATCCAATTTCATTCAGTTCCACTGTTGAAGGGAAAAAAAGCCAGAAAAAAATAAAGATTTAACAGCAAACAATAGATAATACTTCTAACTACAGATGCATTCAGGGACATAAGATGTAAAGTGAGACATAAGAGTATTTGTCTGTCTACATCTCATAACATCAACATCACAACTTAACTTTGAGGGCAGTGATGACAGACTTACTTTCAGCTTGCTTGTGAATTGGGGAATGATAAATCTGAAATGGAAAAAAATGGAAAAGGAAATTGAAGACTGTGGAACACATGGACAAATCTATGACTGGCTTTGGATATTTCAGAAAAATATTTCAGGAAATAAAGAGGTTGGCAGGAGAACACAAAGCTACTCCACTAAAACCAACTTCCTGAATACAATGACAGTTTAGGGGACTATTTAAGGAAATGAAAATAATAATAATGGTGGTGGTGAACAGAGACAGAACGTGTGTTTTGTTGACTGGTGGAAAACAAGTTTTAATATTAAAACCAGTACATGACTATAGGCATAGTCACCAGCAAGTCACACCCGGGACGTCCAACTCAGAGACCGGTCAGACTGCCTGAAGTGACCGTTTTTATATCAAAGCTTTCTCTAATCTTTCTTTTCTTTTTGTGCCCTCCCCATGAAAGCGGACATCAGGGGTCAGGACCGGCTGCAGAGCAGCTGGGGACGGTACAGTGAAGTCTCGTTCAAGGACTCCTCAGCAGGGTGCGTGTTTGTTCTCACAGGCAGTTGAAGTGTGAAATATCACTGTCACGCACTGTTATTGATTTAGACTTGAGAACTACTACTTCATTCTCAGCTTTGGTTTTACTAAAAATCTCAAAAATGTTTACTAAAATAACGTGTTCTGTTTTGGTATTCACCTGGCAATGAGTTGCTTTAATTAAAAAATGAAGATCACATGGTTGCTATGCTTTAGAACTGACCAATCTGATCTATGGATGCAAAGATAATGAAGCTAGCAGCAGAGGAAGGAATTACTGAGCTTTTGTTCTTCAGTATTTGAATGGTTGTTTTCATTTCAGTGGCTAAAAAAAAAGAGACAAATGCCAAAATATCCTATTGGTGAGGCAAGTTTAGAGAGGAACATGCAAGCATTTTGTCTTTTTTTCCTACACTTTGATGCCAAACAGTTTTAACTTATTAAAAACTGCAGTGGAAAGTGCACAAAAGGGGGGCTTGAAGTGATCTGTAAGTGAAGTATTACATTTGTTATTTTGGCACACAGGTTCACGCATGTCAACCACATCTTGGTTTGGAGAAGACTGCCAAAGCAGAGACTTATGGACTAAAATGGACCTGCTGGCTGCCTGTAGAGACCAAAGTCAGCCTGGTTTTGCTTCCAAAGCTCCTGGAGATGTTTATTATGGACACAAAACCTCTGAAATTGTGGCCAACGTGCATCTACTCAGGCTGCAAGTAACGATTATTTTCATTACAAATTCATCTGCAGATCATTTTCTTATTTAATCTGTAGTTTTGTCAGTAAATGGTGAAAACCTGAGGTCTTCAAATTGCTTGTTTCTCTGACCAATAGTTTAAAACCCAAATATACACTACCGTTCAAAAGTTTGGGGTCACCCAAACAATTTTGTGTTTTCCATGAAAAGTCACACTTATTCACCACCATACGTTGTGAAATGAATAGAAAATAGAGTCAAGAC
>JAVQJD010083965.1:0-16865 GCA_036023655.1 Nannoperca australis | reverse complement strand
TCCGGTGATAGCATCTTGTCCATATTTATACATATTGATGACATTGCCTGCCTGAACACACGTGACAGCACACGTGAATCAAAGTGAGAGCGCCACCTAGCTAGGCCAGTGCAAATACGGTGCAGTATTGCTCCTAGCAGGTAAGCCCGATCTGCCTGAAATTTAATTTGAGCAGTCCTGAAATATAGATGCTGCTTCCCTGCGAAGATTGTGACTTTTCATCAAACGGTGTTTCCATGGCAGCGCATTCTTCGCCATCAACATCCAGCAATTGTTTGATGTCGCTGAAAGTCTTAGACAAGGGACTCTATTATTAGTGAAACAATGCTGCCATCTGCTGGAGAATGGAGTGCTTACATTTAAAAGTTAGTCTACCTAGGGGCAAAGCAGGCAGGATTTAGCTGATATTGTACACACGCAGACGTACGCATTCGCTGTCCTCTCAAGTGCTTTAGGTGGAGGCTGCCGCACGCTTCGGCCGCAGCACGGTCTGACCTGCGCACGTCGGCGAGGGCCCTTCAATGCTGCTTGCAGCTTTAATTGACCTTGAATCTGAAAGGTTTAGGGCAGTACCTTTTTACTTTTACAGACTTTTACCTGTTAAACATTGAAATGACAATGCAGACAATTCACACAAGGACATTGTTTAAAGTACTCTCTTTTCCATGTTGTACTTTCCTGATTTCTACCCCTCCCTCTGAAACTCAATGTCATCCTCATACACACCTGCATCCCTCACCTGTTTAATACACTCACGGATGAAAGTGACTTTCAAAGAAAAGACCCTATAAAAGCCTCAGTGAGCACTCTCGCGTCCCGTCCACCACACACACACACACACACACACACACACCAGCAGGTTCCTTGGCCACCCCCTGTGGCCTACTTCTCTCTCTGTCCTCCTCTCCTGTGCCTGCCTCTCAGTCTCTGTGTCCTCTGGAATCAGACTGTGAGCTGGCCAGCGGTTTTTCCTACCACATGGTAGAGGCAGGGAACAGATTGGATAAACACAGCCCTTTCCTGCTGACCCACTCCCCTCCCAGAAACACACACCCCGACATGCACATGCGCGCACACATACACTGTCCATTAACAAAGCAGCCGTGCATAAAATACCCAGATTTTCACTAGCTTCACTGCTTCTCCCTTTCTTGATTCCCCCCCCCCCTCTTCCTTCCTTCCGGGCCTCAAATCCCAGCCCCAAACACACAGCCCCGCATCCCCTCACTTGAGCGTAATTACACACACAGCTAGCCAGCTCCTGCGTGCTGTCCTCCATTTGGGAACAAAGGTATAAATTATAGCGGCTTAGATCCTAGTGCTAATGGGAGGTGGGTGGGTGCTCGTGTTATCCAGAGGAAGAGGGAGATTACTCACTACTTCAGGTGTCTAGTTAGGTTGTGTCTACTAAGCTTTTGGTAAAGTTTTGTTTGTCTGTGCCTGTCTGTGTCTCAGTGGAAAATGGTGGTGTTGACATGGCAGTGATTTCCTGTAGTAAAGCCTGGAGGCTACAGAAAATTTAGCTGCCAAACTTTCAACAGCACAGACACGACTGCATTGAGCCGCTGTTTGCTAATCTCTCTCCCTTCTTTCACTCCACACTAACATACACTGAGTGATTTAGAGCCGTTTGGTCTATTGGTGTTTCAAATTATTTGGGGCAAAAAAATTCAGCATATTTCCGAAAATATTTCGTTTAAAAAAAACTCAATATTGAGCTCTCTCAGATGACTCGGGGCATATGCATATTATCCACCAGATTCCTCAGACTGAAAAAACAAGGTAAGCTTTCCAAACAGTGGGGGAAAACGAGAGGTGTGCCGTGTTTGGCTGAGTGCTTGCAGGTTTTCATACCAACCAAATCTTACACCAGGTGATGTCACTGACGAAAAACACCTTCCCTCAGGCTAGAGGAACTTATCAGTTACATGAGCTGATGTAGGGATCGGTTGGAGTGATCACTTGGAGACTCTTGACACTGCTGTACATGGTCACCTGCAACTGGTTACAGGCATTTTCATGTTGCATATTTTTTATGGCCATTGATAAGTTTTCATTAGAGTTCCTGTTTGGGTTTCTGAAGGTCCATCTCTTATGCACTACAGTGAATTGACTGTGTAATACTGCTTGCTGCCAGAAAGTGCATTCACGTGCACTAACTTGGCAGTGAAATTCTTTGGTTTCAGCTTGGCTGAACGAATGGCCTTGATAATTGTGGCTTGACAGAGCAGCACAGTTGGTGTAAATTCCTGAGCCTAGCTGGCCAGTTCATTTATCAAGTCGGCTAAAACTACGTATGTTGGAGCCACTCAGTGATTACTTATGGTTTCAGATGAGCTGGAACTTAACTGTTAATTATATTGTTGGACTCACAGGCTCTTGTACCTGCCACCAGCAGTGACGGAGACAATCCCTTTTCGTATTTCTTTTCTGTTTAAACTGCATAATAAAACTGCCAGCCGCTTCAAGGTCAAAATCCTGATAGAGTATTTCAAGTTTTATTTTGGGACATAGTTTGCTGGGGGTTACAACACACAAGGAAAGCAATAGAAAGGCCTTTTCGCTCTCATCCTGAAACTATCTCAGCTGTCTGCAGTGCTTTTGTTTGCCCAGGAATTTCCAGTAGCCTAAGAGTTAATTCACTGAGCAAGTGGAGTATTTTTGGCTGTTGGTCGGACTAAACAAGACATTTGAAGATGTCACCTTGTGCTTTAGGATATTAAGGGGTTTTGTTTTGTCATGTTTTTTTCAACCAAACATTTAATTGAAAAAAAAACCCCAGCAGATCAACTGTTAGTTACATCCCTTCTGTAGTTGATCGTTTCCCTTTTGATAAGCAGCAGCAAAATGTATTCCTCCAGCAGTCAGTGTTATGAAATGTTGTTGTTGCTTGCTTTTGGAATTTCTTTAAATATGTACAAGTTCACCCAAATCAATATTGTAGCATGTCTTGAAACGCAATCTGCAAATTAATCTATTTCAGAGAAACTTTCCTCCTTGTCACACACGCTTTTCTGTTTCTTTCCCATTGAATGTAGTAATTTCAATTTTGTAGTCGCTGGCACCATTAATTGAGTACCTCTTTAATATTAGGTATATCCCATCAAGTTTTTTGGCCCAGACCCAAACCTTTCTAAAATTGGCTTCCTGCCAATTCGGAGACCCATTCAATACCTTTTTATTTATAGACATGTTTATTAAAACAGTTGTAGCCTTATGACCTAGCACACTTCATTTTTACAAGCTTCAAGAATTCAAAAAGGCATTGATCAGCTTAAATTATTGATATGATATGAATAAATTGAGAGAATGTGACTAAAATTGACCTGATACAATTTGCTAGAGCGAAAACATGTCACTCTGTTGTTGTTGTTGGAACTAAAAAACACCGTCCTCTCGTGATTTTACAATGGTGTTACAGTGTTAGCTTTCTCACAGGGGCTATGGAGATGATTTTGTTATTTAAAAAAAATCTTGCTTCAAACTGACCTCTGTTGTCTAGAGCTTGAGCAGGCACATGCTGTCACCTCTGAAAACACTGATAAAAATCAGTGTGGTTGTGTGAAACCACATAAGTAGTGAACATAACTGAGAAGTTGTGTTCACTACAACACAACTATATCTTCTCTTTTTCTACCTTTGGGTCGTAAGGGCCTGCTATGCTGCTGATAACACGGTTAACCACCTAGTATTTTAGCCCATGTTAAAGGTAAAAGACGAGCAGATTAGTAGTGAGGTAGTAGGGCTGCAACTAACGATTCTTTTATGGATTTCAATATCTTGATCATTTTCTTAATAGTATTTATATGTTGGTACCAAATGACAATCACAATTTCTCAATATCCCAGTTGACAATTGAAATTGTTTGTTTTTGTTCAACCAAAACTCCAAAACCAATATATAAAGATATGCTTAGTCAGTCATTAAAATAGTTGCAGATGCTCAAACTAATCAATTAAATTGGCAAATTGTTTCTGTACAGTGTAATTCAAATTGCACGTGTTTGTTTTCTTTTGTCAGGTAATGCTTTCCAAACGAGCAGTATTGTCTGCTGCTGCACTGACACCACTGTCAATCATAGCACTATTTATTGGTTTTTCAGTTGTCTGACAATATACAGATCAATGACACATGCTTTGTGATCAACAATATTTCCATACAAAATGAGTGATTACAGCAACAGATGGAGGCGCAATAAATGTGGCCTTTTAACACATTTGATTTAGTTGATTGTGTCTGAATGCATTCTAAATGGCTTATGTTTAGAGGGTCACGCTGATGGGACACTTAACAACCGCTTTATGCTCATTTTGAGGCAGACTTTTCCATCTTTGAAATGTATGAAAGCAGAAATTGTGTGCTTCTTTTATCTTGATGCGTGTGGGGGGGAACAGTACCTTGTATGTGCACATGAATGTATTTGATTGACCAGTGCTTCATGTTACCAGGTGAGGGCAGATAGCATGGCACTATGGCAAAAGTTGAGCCACAACCAGCTTTCTTTTGGGGGGGTGTCTTTCTTTCTTTGAGATTTGCCGTCTAAAGTGGCACACTGACCTAATACCTAGTTCATGTTAGAAAGCGCTCAAACTTGAGCTGACATGGCAGAGGAAGTGGTACAGAAAGTTAAATTAAATCGAAAGTTGAGGAGAGCAGAAGGCTCGTCTTTTCCATGAGTATTGGGGTGAAAGAAGTTTTACTCAGGAAGAGAGGAATAAACAACACTGGAGAGAAAGAATGAAATAGGAGAGAGGTGGAAACGTGTCCGACATGGCCAGGCAGGCTAGTTGTGAAGGGAAGAATCATTTGCCTTTTTAAGTAGAGCTGTTATCTGATGAAAGCCCCAAGGCTGCCGCACACGGTAGTTAGTAGTGCTTATACAGCCATATTTATTCAGTGTTGTAGAATTCAGTCTAATGTAGTGTGCCTCTCACTGAGTTGACAGGAAATCAGTTGCCTTCGTAGTTGCTTGCTGCAAAGGATGTGAAATTAACTCACCTGACACACACACACACACACACACACACACACACACGCTCACATACGGAAACTTCTTTTTTTCTTCCTGTAGTGATTGAAATACACCGGAAGTGATGTAATTCAACAGTTCTGCTGCTTACACTGCTGTGATCTAGTAGCAAATTGTTTAATGGTAACAGCGGAAACGCTGCTTTAGCAGCATAGAGTGGTTAGTTTTCTGGAAGAGAACAGGTTATATAGAGAGAAATTATAATTTAAGATAGAGCTGCTAAACAGTTGCTAGTTTCAGCTTCTCGGATATGAGGGTTTGGTTTTATGTCATGAATTCAATATCTGTCACAATTTCCCACAGGCTGACATCTTAAAATTGCTTCTTTTTAAACAGACATTTTACCAATTCTTAAAAATGTATCACAAAAAATTATTAGCCGATTTTTAATTGAAAAATGCATACGAAAAATACTGTTGGCTATTAAAACATGCTCTTCAAAAGTGCTTCTCAAAAGGCAGTAGTGATCTAGACATTCTATAGGTGTTTTTACTCTTTTTATTTTCAAACCTCACAAATCTTATCCAGAGTGTTTCAAAAAAACAAGACCTGAATTCTGCACGTATCAAACTGTCAAAAGTGATGTCGAGATTAGAGATGTCGCTATATCGGATTAAATTTTTATTTCAAGGCCATTATTATTGTACGTAAATATCAGGGTTATAGCCTTTTTAACTGAAATACTTTGGGTGGTGAAAATAAATAACAATAGTCACAGGTTTCACTCCATTGTTAAACTACTACGGTTGTTGTGTCTCACAGTTATGGGTAAATAAGAACTGCATCTGTAATCCAAAGCTTTTCTTTCCCACTGCACTGTAATTTTGTCTTTCACCGGTTCTTTTGTTTACAATTAGTGACGTGGTATAGTCTAGTCTCGTATAACTTGTAGAGATATTTGGAGCACTTGATTTGATGCAGCAGATCTCTTTTGCCAATTCAGATGAGTAAGTTGCACTAGTTGTACATTTAATTCGACTGTAACCCATGTACATTTAATTGTCGTATGTTGTGATTTGAAATCAGTCCAAATATTGTGTTCATGTTGAGGTACAAACCAATTAGTGATTTGTATTGGTGATTGAACCAATTGTCCTTAGAATTTAAGGTTCAATGCTAGTGTGGCTGTAGCTCTCTCTTTAGTCAACCAGCTGCAGAGAATACAGTTATGTAGGTCAATTTGACCCCATTTACACCTGTCTTGGATGCATTGAGATCCGATCGCTTGGGGGTGGTCAGGCAAAATAGACTTGTGAATGGATTACACACTAAACACACATGTCCTCTGGCTGCTCTGCCTTATTGATTTACAGAGTTTCCTGATGAAGAGTTAGCTTCATGTGTTGCTAAAGTAACTGCTAACTGCAGCTAACTTAAACTGCTGTTAGATAGTTAGCTCATTGTTTCCCATCCGTAGGCTCCTAATTCCAATTTTTCTTTTTTGGCAATCAAGACACACAGTTGTCACAGAACAGCAGACCTTTAGCCCTAAAATTGTTTAGGTATACAGCCAAATAAGTTTTTGGCGTTGCATCAGTTGTTGTCTGCCATGCTGTATGGGAGCATTACAGTTTCCCTGTTAGTTACAGGGAAACTGACAACGATTAGTTTCAAACTGTATGCCAACATTGTTCAATTGAAGTCAGATATGTCCGTGGACATGTGTCAAACGTGTCATTTATGATGGCATAACCATAATGTGTCGATTAGCAGAGTGACACTAGACTGTGAGGCGAGCAGATGTACGGTCATCGTGGCGCCAATCGATCAGTCTCTCTTCCGTCCACACAGTTGCTTGACGGCGTGACTGTCTGCCCCAGCGTGACACTAGCTACATTTCTCCAAAAGCTGTTCTAACTTTTGGCCACTCAGCACCCCTGCAGCCAGCATGACTGCAGCCTAAATTCAGTACCCTTGTTGAAATGAATGGAGGAAATGCGCTTCATTCCTTCTGAATGTAGCCTTCTACTATGTTAGCAACTGAGCCATTAGCACGCAGAATAGCGTCATACATAGAATCACTGCTTAAACAGACAGCTTGCTTGTTGCCAACCATAATATAGTGAAAATTGGAGCAACACCTGTCTTCCGGTCTTGGTGTCTAGTTTATGGTTCACAGACACATAGAGGAAATAGCTTGTTAACTGCTCTTTACACCACATGAGTGGATGTTCCTACTAGGTATTGTTGAGTCCCAGCAGAAGGCTTACTTCTGACTTGACTCTGATTCTTTGTCACCCAGAATCTCAACATTGAATGGTAGTTTGATGGTGATAGTGACTTTTATAAATCCCTTTTTATAAAGAAATGGTTTGGTGTCAGTTATTGTTCTTACTGAACAGATTAAATTACAGTTCATTCAAATATGCTCAGTGATTGCTTAATAGATTTAGAAGCTTAGAATAATATCAGTTAAACTTTCTTTAATCTTTACAAATTCGACAAATTGTGAAACATTGTTGAGCAACTTTCATAAGTTTTTGTTTGCTGCATTACTTAGGAGAGAGCAAGATAGACATTAAAGCTAAAGCTTTGAGTTGCTGACAACAGCAGATGGTGGAAGGAATAAAAAGTTCGTCGACAAATCCGTTCCAACATGTTTATCCTGTGGAGTAAAGCTAAAACACCTGCCTTGTGACAGAAAAGGGCAGGGTTTATGTGAAGTATGTTTTAAAAAAAAAAAAAAACACTAGCACTAACAAGCCTGACACAAAGAATCTACCAATTGTTGTAATTACAAAACAGTTCATATGATACTGATGGCTCCGTGATAGACTAGCGAGCTGTCCATGATGTACCCCACCTCTTGCCAATTCCTGGTGCTTAACATTTTAGCCTTTTGTTGAGTAAATTAAGTAAGTAATTTTTGAGCATAGTTTAGTCATTTAATTGGACAAAATATTTGTTAGAGGAAAATGACTAATTCTTGCTATTTCCAGTGAAGAAATTATCAGATGTTTTACCCCTTGATACCTGCTGGGCTCTGTAATGAACCAATAAGTGGATGAGGAAAATTACTGGGAGGGAGGAGTAGCATGTGAAGGGGGTAGGGGAAGTCTGTAGCAGTAGACGACGGTATGGGTGTTTTTTTGTGTTTTTTTTTGCATTGCATAGAAGCAACAAGCAAACATCCCCCACCTCCTCCCCGTCCGGTCTCCGATATGGCCTACACACAATTGTTCATGCATACTTACATCCACCTACCTTCACCCTCTCACTCGTACAGAATGGGGTGTTGCATTGGCCACACAGTTTCCATGGATGTTCACACACCTCCAGAGTTCTCAGTTTTTCAGATTTTGACACACAAGTATGTCTAGTTTATTAATAATTAAGTAGGCTTGTTTGCATGTTTATTTTCCTTTTATACAGAGGGAGATCAACAGACACATGGTGGCTAACTCCCTTGTCTTCACACATCTGCCAGGACTGGCTGACTGGTTAGTTAGCCTGCTGAATGGCTTGCTGAGCAAGTAGCTAACTACTGGCTGACTGATGTCTGGAAAAACTGATTTCTGTCTGACAGCTGTTCTGTTCAGAGTTGTATCTGCTGGGCCCTTTTTGTTAGCACACACATACACACACACACACACACACACACACACACACACACCCACACCATGACTTTGAGTGTGTGTTGTAAAAGAATTAAGTTCTTTTGTTTGGTAGTAAAATAGGGGTGGGGGAGGGTTTGGGGCCGTGTATGATTGTGAAGGTTTTTTTTTTTTCAATGGGTGCTTTTTTTCCCCTGGAGTGGTTACAATTGACTAACTCGCAAAATATGCAAGTTAGTGTCAGCAGTTACTAAGGCTGCTTATAAATGTTATGTTGGTGCATCATACAAAGACATTAGTTTGTGTGGTGCACCATCTAAAGTGGGCCAAGTTCTTTGGGGACTTTTCTGGCCAATATTGACAACATTGTGGTAATTTCCTATCAAGACCTGTATTGGTGGTTTAAAACTTAACTTGCATATTACTAAGCATAACCACAAACTAATGAACTCTTTATCTACATGAAATGTAGATCCAAACGGTGAGATAAAATGACTGATTGCTTGTTGCCAAGATCCCCAGGGTTTATAACTAGTTGTCTGGAGAAACTCAAGGAACTTTTAACTACTAACTAGCTTTGGTTAATTAGGTGAGATATTCTACAATCAATACACTTGAAATTACTTCATTTTTAGAAATAACCATGTCATCAAATGGTGTACTATGGTTAAATATATGTCAGATGTGACTAACCAGCAATGTCATTATTACCAAAGTAATAGGTGTGATATTTGATGAGCCATTGTTTGTTCACTGCTAACTTTTACTTCAGCTTACTGTTAACTATGTGTATGAAAACACGATGTCATCATGTCATCTTGTGTGTGCAGAAACAATCGTCAAAGAGCTTTGTATCTACATTCAACACAGTCAAGCTTTAAAAAAAGCCCTTGATTTGAACTATACAGCAGCCTTTAGGTCTTATGTGTACCTGCTCTAATTTCATGTTTGTCTTTCTTGCCCCCTTCCCTGTCTGCCTCTCCAGGAATCTTGATGAGGACCATGGAGTAGCAAACTTCAGATTAGCAGCTAGCTGATTAGCTCCTCATTACACAACACACCTCCCTCCACCCAGTCCTTCATCTGTGGGCCCTCCACCCAGCCATGGCGGACCCAGGGATGTTGAGTTTATTTGGGGATGATGCAGGGCTGTTTTCAGATGGATTAGATGGTTTAGGAGACTGCTTTCCTCAGCAGCCTACCCCTGCCCAGCCAAACCCTTTAGCCCAGCAGACTAATCCCTCCCTGAACCATGAGCACCAGGGAAACAGGGGTTACCACCAGGGGATGATCCATAGCTCTGGGCCCGGCCCAGTGCAGCCCAAGTTGGGGCAAATGTACGACCACAGCCCCTACACGGGCTACGATCAACCTGGTGCCCCAGTAGGACGAATGATGGCCCAAAATGGTCCCAGCCCAGGGCCGCCAAACGTGAACACAGCCATGAATGGCATGGCTTCCCACTACCATAATAACCCAACTAACTCTAGCAACCCACACCATGGGTACCCGGGTGATGCTGGGGCAGGAGGAGGTGGGGGTGGAGTTTGGGCACAGCAGCAGAGCAGATCAGCTTATCAGCAGCCCCCAGCACAACCTGGGAGCGGCCCCAACCAGATGGGAGGCTACCAGATGTCTCAAGGCAACTATGGTGGGATGCAAGGCCCACCTACACCCAATGCAACTCGCATTAACCAACACTACCCTCCACAGAGCATGGTTCCCCCCCCTGCTCAGGACCCATCTCACTACCTGGGACTTGTTGGAATGGGGGGGACCCAGATGAGACAGCCCCAGCCACAACCCCAGGTCTATCCCAACATGGGCCACACACCTCGATACCCACATTCCCCTTCCCGACAGCCTCCACACCCCCACCAGCACCAACAGGGCATTGGGGGTTTTGGGGGTGGCCAGTACCCTGGCTATCAGACCCAGTATGGAACAATGGGACCTGGGATGGGCCAGGGTGCTAATGCTAACACCAGCCAGGCCATGGGACCAGGGCAGTTGGGCCAGAGGTTTAACCAGGGATCAGGGCCAGCAGCCGGGCAACAGGGGCAGCGATACCCACCTGGACCATCGCACCAAACTCATTCTGCTCCAATGCAGCAGCAGGCAGGGCAGCAGGGCCAGCCTATGCACCCCTTAAACCACCCCCAGGCCCAAAGCCAGCCCCAGTCCCACCTTGCCCCCCCAACTCAGGGATCTTACCCCTCCCCCTCGTCCATGTCCCCCATGCGGGTTTTGGGAACCCCAACACCTCCTCCCCAACAGGGCAGACCCCCTAGCGCAGGACTAGGTGGACCGCCAGAGGTTGCAGGGTACACAGCCCTGCAGTCTCCACCCAATACTATCGCCCATCCACAGAGAACTCCCCAAGCCCCTCTGTCTACCCCACACCCCCAACACCAGCAGGCCCTCAACATGCCCGCCAATGCAGGGCAGATGTATCCCACCATGGGACCGCAGCGGGGTCCACAAATGGGTCCAAATAGGCCTCAACAGCAAGGTAAGCACAGGACAGTTAATGCTGTCCCATGTTGCTTTTTCATTGGTCTCACTTTTGGTTGCTTTATTGGTTTACTTCCACCATAAACATTTAAAAATAACTTTAAATTAGAAATTTAAACTTGACATTTGCTGTTCTCATACCCTACATGTAGTTTGTTTATATACAAACAGCAACGTGTGTCTTTACGCTGTTTCTGCTACATTTTATAGCAATAGAAATAAGGACAAAGTAAAGGTATATTTCGGAACATAACGCATTTGAAGAAGAATAAGTTGTAGTTGTCTTGTATGTCTCTTCTGTATGAAATACACATTCTCCAGATATATGCATGTCCTCAAAGTGGTCAGACATCAGGGTCATGTTGTAGCATCTCTAGAACAGTTTGGGGATCTTCCTCAGGGGCAGAGATGATTTGCACTGTAGATGTATTATCAGCATTTCGCCAGGTGCTAGCTCACAACTGGAATACAGTTAAACTATGGATAAACCTTTTATTTACTTAATTATTGAAGTCATTCAGAAACATCTAAATTCAACTTGATATAATCTCTCAACCTGGGATGTACATTTATTTTACATGTATCAACCAATCTGTATTTATAATCTGCTCTCACTTTATTGACTATTGGGTCTTCCTGCAGCCAGCTAGTGTTACTGTATTTTACAGTTTGGGTAATTGAAACACCAACACAGAAAAAGAAAAGGTAGTCTCAATTTCAGAATCTTGGTGGTGGACAGGAGGTAACCGGTTGTCAACATCATGCACCCATACAGTCAGTGATGATACTGTATTCCTCTCCCTGTCTCTACTCCCAGGGCCTCATGAAGCTCCAGTCAGTCAGGGGGGCGACCAGCGTCTGCTCCAGGCCCAGCAGCAGGCCTCCCGAAGCGTGCAGCCTCTGCAGCAAGCTCCCATGGGATTCCAGGGTCCGCCTGTCAGTCAACATGGAGTTCCTGCCCCAAACCAGGGTTTAGCACCACAAGCCCAGAGTGCTCAGCCACAGCACACGCACCTGCCCCCCCACCCCCAACACCTGCAGAGCACGCCCCCTCCCCCCAATCAGGCCTCCCACCCATGGGCACCTCTGCCTCCCGCCTCACACCTGCTCTCCTCACCCCCTCTTACCCCACAGAAAGTGCCTCACGTACAGGTGAGTCTCCGTCAAACAAACGCTTTGATGTGGTAGCAACGCTGTGTGTGAGAGAGATCAAGACTATGTGCATTTGTTTTCATGTGTGGGTGTATTTCATGTGGAAATGTGTGTGTTTGGAGTGTAAGGGAAACGTGTGGTGTGTCTGTGTGCATAAATGTGTGTACATGACATTTGAGAACACCGGTGCATGGGCACTGGTTTAGTGGGGTTTTGTGCATGTGTCTTCATATCAGTGTTTTTTTTTTTGCCTTTTGTGTCTTCTGATGTCTGCCTTGTGTGTGGTTGCGTTTCCGTGTGTGTGAGGCGCCACCAGCATAATCTCTCCTCCCTCTTGCTCCCACATATCCCCCTCTTCTGTAGAGGAAACCTCCCTTCCTGTCTCTCCCTCCTCCCCGTCTCCTCTCTTTCCGCTCCCTTTCTGCTCATCTCACTGTTAGTTTTATGCATTTCAGGGGTGTCATCTCTAAGTTAATGTTGTGTAGCCGGATGTGCAGAGAGACAGTTTGGAAAAAGAGGAAGACAGTGAGGAGGGGGAAAAAAGCACGGAGGTGATTAAGATATTGGGGGATGGGTAAAACACTAAGAGGAAAGAAGTGGAAAAACAAGCAAAGATCTCAAGAGAGGGAGTCCAGGATCTTTATCAAATGAGATGCATAGGGGAGGGATGGTGGTAAGAGGTTAGCAGTTCTTTCTCTCTCTCTCTCTGTGTGTGTGTGTGTGTGTGTGTGTGTGTGTGTGTGTGTGTGTGACATGCCCTCAGCTTCCATTAGCTTGTTTTGTTGCTCAAAGCCCCCTTTCTCCACTGACCCATTCACATACAATAGCAGCCCTGTGGCCACACACACAGATCTAGTCCCCTTTTTCCCTTTTATTCTCATTCACACTATAATCCCCTCTCCTTGCTTACTACTCCCCCACACCACCGTGGCTGCGTTTTGTGGTTGACATTTCAGCCGTCACACTTAATTTATCCAGCACTCCTGACCTAGATGCCAGGTTGACTGGTGAGCCCTGCTCCCTCGCCTGGGTGAGCTGCACGCATCGTCCTGACTCTAGCTTCAGGCCCGGCAGCCCGTCATTACACACACATGCCGACAGTGTGGCTTGGGATGGTGTGGTCTGGAATGGGATGGCAAATGTGCCTGGGGAAATAGGATAGCCTAGCTAGAGGAGTACTCAGAGTGGTGTGTGTCTGTGGCACAGTAAGAGAGTTCTCTCTCTGCCTCACGATGCACTTGTTAGAAAGAGACACACACACACCAAGCTGGTCAGTCAGTCATGATGACTGTATGTCTGGTACTCTAAGCTCCATCTGTTCACTAAGCATGGTTATTACACATGCACGCACACATGCGTGCCTTCGTCAGCAGCTCAAGGTCACAGCTCTGGCAGAGTGCTGTGCTGTGACCTTTATTCTACAACTCTCTCACACACACACACACACAGAGTGTGTTGCGTGCAGCACTCTGGTTGACATATACCATGCCTGTCTCGCCCCTCCCCCGCTCGTGCACGCTTGTCAGCGAGCTGCTATACCATCCAGCTCGCTGTGTCTCTGCAGCTTCGAGGAAACGCTTTGGTCGTCTCTCCTTGTTTGTGCGGATTTCAACAAATGGAAAATGTTTGTTACTGGTTGTTGTCTTTCATACATTTTTTATAAGAAATGTATTTTAGTTTTGTGCAGTAATAAGGGCATGTTTGAAACAAATGTCCCTAAACATATTCAACACTAGTGCAACTTGTTTGGATGCCTTCTTGTTTTGAGAAATGACATACTTATCAGATGATGCATCTTTGTAATTTGAATTCCACCTCACCTACATGAAGTGAAACATGCAACTCCTGCTTCAGTATCTGAAAAGAGTGGAGGTGCCCTGTGAATGATTCTTGGATGTTTAACCATCAAGTAATGAGACATTCACTCTTTGCATTGCACAGTTACTGACATCTGTTTTGAAATGTGCAGTAGCTGCCTTGCTAGGGCTGCAGCTAATAATTTATCAATTTAATCTAACCATTACTTCTAACATTCATCTGTCAACCTTTTTTTTCCCAAGCATTTTTTCAAAGATACTAAGAATTTTCCAACATGACAAAAACATAAGTATGAGTGGAGTATAATTTAACGTTACTTCAGTAGCTAGTGCCGATTATAATCTGATTTGCACTTATTTATCTGCAAATGGTTGCTTATTCTGACCAAATAGTCTACTTATGATGCAGTCTCGTCATTTCGAGGTCTGAAAGCCACAGGATGTTTTCTTTTGCGATGCTTGTGCATATCATTTGTGCTAGGCCATTTCAGTTTTATCAATTTACTTGTGCTCTGTTAAAATAATTCCCCCAGTTTTGACAATTAAGTTCAGGCTGTTTGTAATAAAGTCTAATTTTCAGCATGCCTAGGATTGGGAGCCACCGTAATTGGGGATGAAAGTACCTGCCTTAATCTGCGCAACCCAATGTTCACATTCTCAAACTTACACTTTTAAATAGAGATTTTGTTCTGCTACAGGGAAAAGCGTCAAAGTAAAACTATTAAATGTCTATAGTCATTTATAGCTATAGCGCACTTGTCCGGCCTAAGAGGTGGAGATGATAGCCAAATAAAAGCAGTAAATTAAAGAAAAATTTGAAAGATGTGGGCATTTGGTAGTGTCTTTACAAATCTTTTTGTAACATTGTATATTCATAACCAAATAAGCAGCAATCACAGTTAGACATATTTTAAGAGTGTAACACTTTAATCTTGGTTGTGTTTATTCGAATTGTGTGTGTGGTTTGATCAAATATGACTGACTAAAGTGAAGTAAGGGACATCACCTTTTTCCAACTGAGCTCTGCCTACTTCCAACCACCTTTAACAGAGAAAAAAAAAGAAGTTAAAAAATCTTTCAGATTTGGCTGAAAATCGTGTTTGTGTGTGCACCCATCATACACCCGTCATAGTTAAGGGCTGATTAAGAAAATTTGTTTTCACGGCCTTTAAAGTTTAAAGGTTAAGAAGACATTATGCTTCCATGCCCATATGCTACTGTGTTCTTATGAATTCAACTGTAGTATAGTTTATCAACTTACTCTCAAAATGAACCACTTGCAAATTTCTAATAATCAAGGACTTGTTAAATCTTTAACTTAAGCGTATTCACTCCTGAAAGCTGTGTCTGGACTACAATTTTGTCTTAAGTTGCCAGTTCAGTATGCCTCCACCGACGACTGGCCAAAGCAAAAAAACCCGATCATAACAAAGTTACTTTTGAGAGAGAACATAGAACAGGGAGACCTAAGAATGGAAATTCCACCAGGGGCCAGACCCATTGTAGTCAGATATCTTGGGTATAAGGCTGTACGCAAAATACGAAATAAGGTACAAGTATCTATCTAAATGAGGACTTTCCAGAGGCTGTGTCAAAGGAAAGAACTGCATGCCAGCAATAAAAACTGCCAGAGAAAGAGAGATCATATGACAAATTAATCACATATCCACCATCCTCCAAGTCAAAATGGCACTAATATGAAACCAAACTAAAATGGAACTTTTTCATTCAGTGCCTTTTGTGAAATACATTTTTATCAATCATGTGAGTATCTGCCAAATTGCCCTGAAAAGGACTCAAAATAGCGTGTAACATTTTTGTTCCATGTCTCTTCCTTTAGATTACAGTGTGACCACACTGTAACCTGCTGAATGGTTGGAGATAATGGCATCTGTCAATACTGGATTGGTGAAGGGTGTAGGGATAGAGGGTGGAGTTGGTGGATGCATAGACAGAGTAAGGGGAGAGGCTCTACGATTAGAACAGGATTTCCTTTCACTCTATCCTTTGGGAGTCTTGCATGTTTCTGCCTGGTAGATTTAACCCTCAATCTCACTCTTCTTCCAGCGCACTCGCTCTTCCAACCTTCCCTTTGTCCTCTGAGAGGTGAAACTCAAACCTGTTCATCTCCTCTGAATCATATTAGCCATGCAGCTATTCTGTTGGTGTGTGATTAAATGAGTTCTTGATGGATCTTTTTATTAAAGTCAGTTATTGGTGATAGTATTACAACCTGTTATGGAAGTTGATGATGATGGCGCTTCGGTAGAAGATTTATCCATTTTTATGGACAACCGGATTTAAACCAGTACAACTCTGCGTGTGTGCGCGTGTGTGTGTGTTATCTGGGAAGCTTGGCAGGAGGACAGATTTATCCCTTGGCATTGCATCGCCACCCCCCCCACCCTCTCTATCACTCTTATTGTCTCTCTATTGCTTTCTCACATAGCTACCCCCCCATGTGTATGTCTAAATGGCTCAGTTTGTGTCAGCAAGTGTGTGATGTGTGACCTTGCAGTAGTTTTGTGTGAAAGTCTGTGTGTACATTAGCATTCTCCTGATGGAAGTGGACTTTCAGTGATAGCACCCCAACTCTTTACTCACGTGCCATGTAAACACAACCTGTGTGTGTACACACGCACAGAGGGGAGCTGCTGCCGTGGCATTTTGCTATAAACTTGCTGATGCTCACACACACCTTCGATATGCACATGTGCGTTGCACATTCTCGCTCTCGTGTGTGTGTGTGTGTGTGTGTGTGTGTGTGTGTGTGTGTGTGTGTGTGTGTGTGTGTGTGTG